>PITA01014296.1:0-23365 GCA_004023965.1 Spilogale gracilis
ATGCAGGGGTGGTTCAACACTCGCAAAACAATCAACGTGATAGAACAAATCAATAAGAGAAGAGAGAAAAACCACATGGTACTCTCAATTGATGCAGAAAAGGCATTCGACAAAATACAACATCCGTTCCTGATCAAAACTCTTCAAAGTATAGGGATAAAGGGAACATTTCTCAACCTCATAAAATCTATCTACGAAAAACCCACAGTGAATATCATCCTCAATGGGGAAAAACTGACAGCCTTTCCTCTGAGATCAGGCACAAAGCAAGGATGCCCACTCTCACCACTACTGTTCAACATAGTGTTAGAAGTCCTAGCAACAGCAATCAGGCAATAGAAAGAAATAAAAGATATCCAGCTTGGCAAAGAGGAAGTCAAACTCTCTCTCTTTGCAGACAACATGATACTCTATGTGGAAAACCCAAAAGACCCTACCCCCAAACTACTAGAACTCATACAACAATTTGGTAATGTGGCAGGATACAAAATCAATGCACAGAAATCAGTTGCATTCTTATACACTAACAACAAAAAAATAGAAAGGGAAGTCAGAGAATTGATTCCATTTACTATAGCACCAAAAACTATAAGATACTTAGGAATAAGCCTAACCAAAGAAGTCAAGGATCTGTACTCGAGGAACTACAGAACACTCATGAAAGAAATTGAAGAAGACACAAAAAGATGGAAGAGCATTCCATGCTCATGGATCAGAAGAATAAACATTGTCAAAATGTCTATACTGCCCAGAGCAATCTACACTTTCAATGTCATCTCTCTCTTTCTTTTTACATTCTGTACGGTATTCCCTGTTGTGAACGTGCCAGAGTTCAACTCTTCCCCTACTGATGAATATTGCCACTAAGAAAATACTGCAATGTTTATTTTAGTACCTGTATCCTAACATATTACTGTATTTATTTCAAAGTTCTAGATTCCACGGAGTGGGTTTGTAGGATGTGTATTTTAAATTGTAGTAGCTACTATCACATCACTTTATCAATACACATTTCCACCAGCAATATATTTAAAAACCCTTTTTCCTGAAATTCTATTAACAGTAGTTACTGTTGACCTTATCGTATTTTTTCCAGTAATAGAAGCACAAAGTAATATCTTACTTTATTTTACGTTGTCTATATTCCATATTTTCATATATTTATTGACTATTTATAATCAGCTGTCTGTTATTTGTCCCATTATAGCTATTATACTTTTTTCCCATTAGGTTATTAGTCTTTTCTAGCCATCAATTTGTAAGAATTCTTTGAAGTTATAGACCCTTTATGTGTCATCTGCCTTATAAATCATTTTTTTCAAAGATATAAATGGTCTGTTGACCTTGCTTCTGATATCTTTTGGCATATGATTATTAAAATTTTTATATAGTTAGAAATGTTTACAGTTTCTTTAATCGGGCTTATTATTATCATAATCAACAGCTTGATATCTCTACTTTGCAAATCTTTTCTCTGAGTATCTATTCTTTTTTATCCAGTAACTACTTGCTGTGAAAGGGCGTGGTCTGGTTCAATTAAATAAAAAATCTTTAGTCCACTTGGT
Organism: Spilogale gracilis; assembly: GCA_004023965.1. Classification (NCBI taxonomy): domain Eukaryota; kingdom Metazoa; phylum Chordata; class Mammalia; order Carnivora; family Mephitidae; genus Spilogale; species Spilogale gracilis. The sequence goes on from PITA01014296.1 coordinate 1,566, forward strand.
TTATTGAAACTAAAATCTTTCACTTTTTCAGGCAAATAAAACCTACAGGAAGTAGTGTTTTGGGGAAAAATAACTAATTTTATCTTTCTCCCTAACATTTATATTAATTATTTTATTTTTCTGTCTTACTTGCCACTTCTGATAGCAGAAATCCCTGACTATATCCTGAATTGACTGAAATGGTTTAAGTGTGTTTCACTTAAAAATAAATAAATAGGGCACCTGGGTGGCTCAGTGGGTTAAAGCCTCTGCCTTCGGCTCAGGTCATGATCTCAGGGTCCTGGGATCGAGGCCCACATCGGGCTCTCTGCTCAAGCAGGGAGCCTGCTTCCTCCTTTCTCTCTGCCTACTTGTGATCTCTCTGTCAAATAAATAAATAAAATATTTTAAATAAATAAATAAATAAATACATAAATAAATAAATAAAAATTAAAAATATAAAATAAATGTGTTTCACTTTTTTGAATAAATTTCCTGTTAAGTTTTGATAGTTTTCATCAAAATTTAATGATTTTTATTACCAATATTTTACCTAGATTTTTATTTAATGCTTGCATAATCTTATTTGATAAAATGACCTTTTCATATATATTAAAATATTTCTTTCTTTTATTTTTTTTTTAGTTCAAATAATTCCTGCCTTCCTAGAAATGATTTCACTGGTCATAATATATTAAGATGATTATGTTAATATTTTAAATTCTCTTTGAAATAATTTCCTACTTACAAGAAATTTGTAAAAATACTCCAAAAAACCCCTACATGTTCTTTGTCTCAACTTACCTATGTAACCACTACCCAAACTTAACCAATTTTTTAACATTTTGCCATTTTTAAGACACTGTGCCCCTTTTGCTTTATCATTTACACTCTCTTTAGTTGACCTATTTTTTGTTTTTGATAACCTAAGCAAATACATGTATACTTTCTTATTTTTTCTTTTTTCCCATAAAAGTTAGCCTGCTGTTTATACTTTTTTGCATTTTTCTTGTATCACTTGACAATATATCCTGGGGAACACTCCTTATCAATGAAGGGAGCTTTTTTTTTTTTTAAATAGCAGCATAACGTGGACCATGGTTTTACCAACTTGTCTCATATGTCTGAGCCTTTAGATAGTTTCTAACATTTTGCAAATACAAATAACACTGAAAAGCATAATCTTACATATTTGTGTTTTCATATTGCAAGGATATGTAAAGGGTAAATTCTAGAAGTGTGATTGCTTGGTCAAAAGGCTTATGTCCATTTGCAGTCACACTAGCAATATATCAAAGTGCTTGTTTTCCCTAGCATCACCACTTAATATAATATCAGTCTTTTAATTTTGCCAGTCCAGTAAATTAAAATGATATCTTTGTATACTTTAAATTTAGATTTCTCTTATAATGAGAGAAGATGAGCATCCTGTCATATGTATAATGGCTGTTTTGTGTTTTGTTATGTTTTTGAATTATTGGTCATGTCCTTTGCCCATTTTTCTGTCAATTTTTTATCTTTTTCTACCTTCAGGTTTTTGAAAGTTTTATACATATTGGGAATATTAGCCCCTTTATACACATTATTAATATTTTTCTCCTGGTTTGTCATTTGCCTTTTATCTTTGCTTCTACAGTTGTGCTATACAAAGGTTTGTTTTATTTGTGATATTTTCCTTTCTTTGGATTGAATTTATAAATCTTTTCTTATATTGCCCCTGGACTTTGAAGTCAAAGTTAGAAACTAAATTTCCCTACACCTAGATTGTAATGTAATTCACTGATGTTTTCTTCTTTGTTTGCTTTCCTTTGTTTTCTTTTTTTTTAACATAGTGTATTAATATTTTAGTATATTGCTTGATATTTGCTAATTTTTAATTATAGAATCTTGTACCTATCGTAATTAGAATAAATTCCAATTTTCTATATATTGTGCTATCTTTAGTATAAAGTTATCCTGGTTATATAAAATAAATTAGGGTTATTTCTGACTTTTTTCATGATAAAATATAGTTTAATACCATTGCAATGATCTTGTTTTATAATTAACCAGAACTTGAGGGATATTTATTCACCTTTTCATTCTGTTAAATCACTCATTCTTTAGGCATTTTCAAATTTGTTGTCATAGATTTGTGTGTGGAGAGTACTGCGTGATGAAGACTGGTCTGATGCACCCTCTCTGTAGAATATCTAATCTATTAAGAGAGAGAGAATGTTTGAATATTGTTTTTTAATATTATATATTATGATTCTAATCTGTATTACAGTATTCCAGTATTATTTCTATAAGCTTCCACATAAATGGGTAAAATGGAGGGAAATCAAACTGTAGGCTTGTTGGTTTTATTTTACACAATGCCATATAATTTGTTTTTAATTAATAATCTAGAGGTTTTAGTTTCATGTAGGACTATCCTTAGTGTAATGTTTGCCTGTGGATTTTATGATATATTAGAAATTCTAATTATAGTAAATAAAGTTTCTAATTGAACATAGTGTACCAGAACAATTGTAGGAAATCAAGAAAATAGTGTCGAAAAACAAGCTCTGTAATATGCCCTTCTCTATTTCCTTCTTAGAGATCTAAATGTGTAATTGATAATCTCAGCAAAATAATTAGCTTCATTGATCATTATTATCACTTAGACTCAAAGAATGCTAAAGGTAGAAAATAGATTAGAGATAATTAGTCCAGCCCTTTCACCCTGTAAGGGAGGAAATGGAAACCCCAATTAGATGATTTGCTCGACTTAACCATTACACATGAGTGATCAGTGGTAGGCCAAGAAGCTAGTTTGCCTGCCTCCTTCAGTGCTCTTGCTCAATTTCCTCTTCATGCTTAATGGGGAAGTACTTGAATGTTGGGTTTAGTGCAGATTCTTCCAGACTTCTACTCTCAGTCAGCATTCCCAAAGGGAGATGATCCTTTAGGAAAATGAGTGTATGCTTAGAAATTCAGAATTAAGCTTTGTGACGGAGATATTTCTTCAAGATCCATTGGTAAAGCTCACTTGCCCACTGGAAGCCCAGCAGAAGAAGCAGATCTGTTGATCTTTGGCCTTCATTATTATCCTCATTGTTATCTTCTCCCATTGGAGATTTTTTCCAAATATCTTCCAAGTCCTCAGATGACTTCCAATGAGTCTCTGTACTTATAAAACAGCATGAAGGTTATTATCATTTGGTGACAAAATTTTGCTGAAAATCAAATGTTGGTTGGGTGTATCTGTTCTTCTAGTGAAGCCTAAAAAGAGTCTGAAGTGAAGCTGACCATATAGGTGGTGTCTTAGGGCATACAGGGCCCGTGGAATGGCCTCAGCCATTTCCCAATTACTCTTAAGTCACCTACAACAATGCAAAATGCAAAATTGAACCAAGGAATTTCAAAGCACCAATGAGGCTAGTTTAAAAAATAAACTGAGTAAAGAATAAGAGAATGATCAAAATGATGATCAGACTCTCATATAGTACTTCTTTATTTTTTTAAAATATTCTTTCCAAAGAAATCTATTTCTTTCTATGCCTACTAAAGTCAAGAACTCTCTTAGCTTGTTTCTGATTGGGAAACTCTTCCTACCTTCGCTGTGTTTTTTCAGAACATCAGCCTAGGCATTGCTCAAGTGCACAGTGAAGCAACTTTCCAGGATGCCCAGGCCTTAGAAAGATCAAACGGAGGTGAACAACAGAAATGCATTTGAGGAGGGTTGGTGTCTCAGGAGAGTGGACAATAGCTGAAATCCCAGTTAAAAGCATGGAGTTTCAAGTGATCAGTGCACTTCTGACAAATAAGAAAGGAAATGGGGAAAAGTATAACAAAGGGAGTAGAAATAGTCTTTGCCTGCTTGCTATCTGTCATATTTATGCCTTTTATTCTGGAGAATGGTTCCTATTTCCACTGACAGGAATTAGCTCTGTTAGGGAATTTTCTAAAGGTAATTAAAAAGCTTTGGTTGTTAATTAACATATGTTATTTGTAATAAATTCTAATGTCATACCAATGATATAATAAATCCTGCATCTTGCTTTGTTCCAGTATACAGAAGAATTCAAATATTTCAAGTCAGAAATATTGCCATGAAATAGATGGAATTAAACATATTGTAGAGGTAGGACCAGCAAATTAAGGAGCTTCTCCTTTTTAAAAACAGTGTTAAATACTAAACACTTTTGAAGCAATTTTGATACTAAGAGCAGCTGGACTGGGGGAGGCATGGTTAGGAAGAAATGTCAAATTTCTGGAAGTTGTAAAGAAAATGAACCACATTCTCCCTTGAGCTGGTAACACAATGTCCTGCTGATGTTTTGGGTTGGGGCTGGAAGTTACCACCTCCTGCGTGATCCCATATTGAGCACAGACTATGGAGGCTCTCTGCCAAAGGACTGAAGTGTTTTGTGTGGTTCTAGAAAAGGGTGAGTGTGCAGGGCAGTTTGTGACTCCCATTTTACCACAGTGTTTGTGAGCATAGTTGAAAATACAAAGTTGAAATTGTTTTGTTGAAAGAGGCTAGTTCTCTTTTAATGTAGGCAGTTGGTTTTAACCAACCCTCACAAGGGGTCTCCTTTCCTAAGGTAAGGCTTTTCTCCAACACAGAGAAGGTAGGAAACCAAGCATTCTGTGTGGGTGCTGCCAATGATGAGCCAATTACAAGTTCTTCTTTATTAACGGAAATGAGTGAGTTGGGGAGTAAGAGATAAAGCCTGAGATGGCTGCAAAAGTCTACAACCTTGGCCTTTTGGTTGGAAATGCATTTAGCATCTGAATTTTAATTCTCTTGAGATGTTATTCAGATCAGACAAGATGTCCCCATTCTACACATTAGCCTCTTTGCTCTCAACATATCTTTTGAATAAGAGGGTGTACAGCACCTTCTCTTCTCCATCTGCTCCCTGCTTCTACTTCCATTTATTTGACCATTAACATCTTCCATGACACCAATAAAATGGAGACGGTAGATTATCTTAGGGAATTTCCAATAAATCACCCAACAACTGCCTCACCTAGTCATATATCATAGGCATATTCGTACAATGGAGAGGCATACATAGCTATTGATTTTTATGAAGCTTGCATTAAGCACTTAGGAGAAGATAGCAATAAATTAGTAATCACCTCAGTGTTTTTCAAGTTCAGCCAAAGTGGCATTAGTGGAATTTTGAGATGCTATATCAAATATACACTACATGGTGAAGGACACAGAACAGGGAAGACAGGAGAAAGAGGATACTACATGAGAAAAAATGGGGATAAATCAAACTATAAGAAGGATGTACTGGGAAAAACTATGGCTTAAGGTTGACATTTGTGTATAACAAAAAGGGAAGCTGAAATTATAGGGTGTCTTCCTTTCTTTATGAGGTATGTGCACTTCCAGTTAATACTGCTAAATATAAAGACTAAATCTTATTCCCAGAAGGATGTTAGTGTGTCCCGTCATGTGACCTGCCATGTTCTGAAACTAATTTGACCGTATTTAGTCAGGCAGGTACTCTGCTTACTTCCGCTGCCCAAGCTCTGATACTCAGGGTGGAGAAGAGCATAACTTCATGTGCCAGGGATTTTTTCTGCCAACAGAGGAGAAAAGGTAGTAGAGAAACTTGCCTATTCCATCCTCTGCGCATAGGATCTATAATTCACCGAAAAAGTACATGGTGATGCATCATGGGAAGGAGAAAACTTGCAACCTCTTTGCTTGCATTTTGTAATTTAAGGGTCATTCTCTTTATTCTTTCACTCATAGTGTAATGGTTAAGATTCTCGCAGCATGCTGTTTGAATTTGCACCGTGGTTCCATGCCATACCTTCTTGGAGACCTTGAGTAAGTTACTTGACACCTCTGTGCCCCCCTCATATTGTTGTGCAACCAATCTCTAGAAATATTTCAACTTGGAAAACTCTGTGCCCATTAGGCAATAGCTTTCCTTTTTCATTCCTTCCCAGCCCCTGGCAACCACCATTCTACTTTTGGTTGCTATGAATTTGACTACTCTTGGTATCTCATATAAGTGGAATCATACAATGTTTGTCTTTTTGTTTCTGGCTTACTTCATTTGATATAAGGTCCCCAAGTTTCATCCATATTGTAGCACATGTCTCACAATTTCTTTCATTTTTATTTTATTTTTTTAAAGATTTTATTTATTTATTTGACAGAGTGAAACACAGCTAGAGAGGGAACACAAGCAGCGGGACTGAGAGAGGGGAGAAGCAGGCTTCCTGCTGAGCAGGGAGCCTGATGTGGGGCTCAATCCCGGGTCTCCAGGATCATGACCTGAGCCGAAAGCAGTCGCTTAACCACCTGACCCACCCAGGTGCCCCCCTTTCATTAAAGCTGAATGTATATACCACATTGTGATTATCCATTCACCTGTTCAGTAGATAATTGGGCTACTTCTACCTATTTCTTTAAAGTAGTTAAAATATTAGACAAAGATAGGACCACACATGTCCTTGGAATGAAGTTGATTTTGTGGTATTTGTAAGCTTAAAAATTCAGCCTATTTCCTAGAGATAAATGATCTGCTCATGGCTATGTGATCCCAGCCCATTTTGTGTTTCTCCTCATCATATTGGTTACATAACAATATGAATATACTTAACACTATTGAACTTACACTTAGAAATAGTTAAGATGGTAAATTTTATGTCATATATAATTTGACACCATTAAGATTATAAATAAAAAATACTAATAATGCAAATTCTGTGAGAATAGAGTAAGATTAAGGGGTATTTATTTTATTATAGCTTTGATGACTTTCTTCCACAACTTTGTAAGAACTGCCACCTGACATCCAGGCAGTTGAGGCAATGGTTCCACCAACCTCCAGATGGAAGCAGTCCCAAGAAGCCCCTTGATGCACCTTGGGCACTAATAGAAAAATGACAAGGCTCACTTAAGCTCAGAGATAAAGATGCTAAAGACCTTCAAGGGAATATATGTAGTCTGTATGCTTTTAAAATACCTGTCACTACAAAAATAATAATTTCCACCTGAAACATTTTTAAAAATTTTTTTTCAGTTATGATTAAACTGTTTCTTTCCACTATTTCTTAGAAAAATGCTGTCACAACTGCTGGGTATTTACCCCAACATACAGATATAGTGAAAAGAAGGGCCATATGTACCCCAATGTTTGTTGTAGCAATGGCCACAATTGCCAAACTATGGAAAGAGCCAAGGTTCCTTTCAACAGATGAATGGATAAAGAAGATGTGGTAAATATATACGATGGAAAGCAAAACCACTTTGAGATACCACCTTATACCAGTCAGAATGGCCAAAATTAACAGGACAGGAAAAAAAAAGTGTTGGGGAGCCTGTGGAGAAAGGGGAACCCCTTACACTGTTGGTGGGAATGCAAGTTGATGCAATCACTTTGGAAAACAGTGTGGAGATTCCTTAAAAAATTAAAAATAGAGCTTCCATATGACCCTGCAATTGCACTACTGGGTCTTTACCCCAAAGATACAGATGTAGTGAAAAGAAGGGCCATATATACCCCAATGTTCATCGCAGCAATGGCCACAATCGCCTAACTGTGGACAAGAGCCAAGGTGCCCTTCAACGTATGAGTGGATAAAGAAGATATGGTCCATATATGCAATGGAATATTATGCCTACATTGGAAAGGATGAATACCCAACTTTTGTAGCAACATGGACTGGATTGGAGGAAATTGTGCTGAGTGAAATGAGCCAAGCAGAGAAAGTCAAGTATCATATGGTTTCACTTACTTGTGGAACATAAGGAGTAATATAGAAGATAGTAGGTGAAGGAAAGGAAATGGGAAGTGGAGTAAATTGCGGAGGGAGATGAAATATAAGAGGCTTTGGACTCAGAAACAAACCGAGGGTCTTGGAGGGGTGGAGGGGGGGATGGGTGAACCTGGTTGTGGGTATTGAGGGCACGTATTTTTTTTTTTTAAAGATTCTGTTTATTTGACAGAGAGAAAAACAGCCAGAGAGGGAACACAAGCAGGGGGAGTGAGAGAGGGAGAAGCAGGCTTCCCGCCGAACAGGGAGCCCGATGTAGAGCTCCATCCCAGGTCTCCAGGATCATGACCTAAGCCGAAGGCAGTTGCTTAACTCCAGGCACCCCTCAGGGCACGTATTTCATGGAGCGCTGGGTGTGGGGCATAAATAATGAATCTTGGAACACTAAAAAAAATTTAAAAATCAAAATAAAAAAAAAAGAAGAAAAATGCTGTCATAATAGGGAGAAATGACAAAATAAAAACAAAAGCAAAAGTGCAATAATCCCAAGCAGTATTGAGCAGGCATTTCATTTTTGTTGGTGCCCTGTCCTCTTGGTGCCTGAAGCCTTTTTTCCCCCCTGACAGTTAGCCACCAACTGCATCATAGAGCTCTCGGGCTTCTCTATGTTGGGGAGGAAATGACCATGAACATGGTAGCCTCGATAGGGAGGGAATATGGTAACAGACTTACCGGCAGACTGGAAGGAGGCCTGTGTCATTGGAGAACATCCCACTGCTCATCTGAGTTAGAAGAAGCAGATTCAAAGACCATGCATATTTGGCCTCTGTGTAGCCAGAATGTAAGAAGTCATTCCATATGTGTTGTGGAAAATGGTTGTAATTGGCTCAAATTACATGGGAACCCACATTCTGAGCTGTGGTTTCAAAGGAATAAGCTACTACAACATTGCCTTCATTCCACTTGATTGTTATGATTTCCTTCAAGTGATTCATATGTATAGTTGATCTTCATTATTCATGGATTCAATATTTGTGAATTCACTTATTGCTGCCCCCAAAAGTTAATATTTGAGATGTTTTTGTGGTCACTCGTGGACGTGCACAGAGCAGAGCTGTATCTCCCCAGCTGTGGTTGAACAAGGTGATGTTCTACTCCCTTATTTCAGCTCTTATTCTGTAAATGAGTGTCCTTCCTTTTCATGGTCCATTTAATACCGTGTTTTCACATTTTTGGGCTTTAATTGGTGATTCTACTGTTTAAAACAGCCGTTACATGTAGTGCTGAAGTGCTCTCAAGTGTTCCTAAGTCCAAGAAGACCAATGTACCTTTCGGAGAAAATAGGTGTTTTAGATAAGCTCACTTAATCATGAATGTTAATGCTATTAGCTATGAGTTCAAATTAATGAATCAACAATATAGATTAAATAAGGTGTCTTTAAATAGAAAACACATGCAAAAAAGATTATGTATTGATGAGCTGATGAAAATGTTCTGACCAGAAGCTGACAAAAACCTAGTCTCAAACCTAGTCACAAAAAGCAAGGTCTCGGTATCCGCTAATTCAGTGTTAACAGCTACTTTATGGGACATAGTAACTACCACGAATAATGAGAACTATTTGTTATCAACCTAGTTGATAGCATAGCCCACATCTTTGTATTTATTATTAATTCAACAAATATTTGTTATGCACATAGAATTATGGGACTACAAGGCTGTCAAGTTACTTAACAACATATATTAAATTTCTAAATCCATTGAGTTAGACCCAGGTCAGTCTGCTAGCAAATGCCTACAAGGAGGACCATATTTAGATTAGTACCAGAATGTGGAGATTACAGAGCTCTCAACAATTCTCAGAGCAAAGATCATGTCTTCTCTGGCCTCTGTGGTAGTAGCTGAGCAGTGTGAACACAATGAACATTTGCTGCCTTCTCATGCACGCTGCATGAGCACCCTTGCATATGGAACATGGGGAGGCTTGATGGAGAGGTGGGGCCTTCTGGGCTCCTGGGTGGCTCAGCGGGTTAAAGCCTCTGCCTTCGGCTCAGGTCATGATCTCAGGGTCCTGGGATCGAGGCCCACATCAGGCTCTCTGCTTAGCAGGGAGCCTGCTTCCTCCTCTTTCTCTGCCTGCCTCTCTACCTACTTGTGATCTCTCTCTCTGTCAAATACATACATACATACATACATACATACATACTCTTTTAAAAAAAAGAGAGAGGTAGGCCGTCTTTTGCATATTCGCAGTCCACTCTCTTCCAGGCAGAACTGGGAGCTCTCCCCACAACACACAACACATATGTTCACACAATGCATGGATGGCAGTAAACTCACTGAGACAGTGGTTCTCAGCTTATTTTCTGCCCTACCCCACCCAAGTGATATGATAACCCACTTGTTGGTAACAGTGGCTCATGTGGGCATTGAGGCTTAAGGAGGAGATACGATTGTGTGCAGTTGTGGTGGGTGAGGGGAGTTGTCAGAATTTCTTTGAGGCAAATGTAACCTGAAAAAATCCCAGAGGTTATTTGGACATCCTCCCTTCAGCAGAGTGTGACACTTCCTTCTCACATTTCTGTCTGGTGAGAGAACGTGCTTTGTTACTTTACAAAATGTCCAGTTCTAACTCGGTGCCCACATTTGGTGTTTTCCTAGGTCTACATCTGAATTTATTGTTTAGAATGACTTGTTCTTTGTCATGCCTTCAGGTAGGTCAAGAGACATATCTTAGATTCTCTCTCTGGATCACTACATAGTCCCAAGTCACCACGCATGCATTGTAAACTTCAGATATACTCATTTCTGTATAAAATCACTCATTGTACCATTTCTGCTTATGGCCCATGATTTCTTCTGTTAGTATCTTGCTCTCTCTTTAAGTTGAATAACAGAATAGCATGTTACTTTGATCTTCCTTGTTTGTGGCAAAAACACATCCTTTTGGACTCTTGCCTTAAAAAAAAAACTTCAGTAGGATGTAATCTAGTTAAGAAAAGATTTATGTCAGCAGATAATGCAGTTCCTTCTTTGTTCTCTTTGAATCTGCTTCTTATCAAGATGTCCTTTGTAGTACCATAGCTCCTTTATCTGTATTCTAGGGACCACTGAGACATTTTTCCTACTCTCTATGAAAAACATATCTCTTTATTTCGGTTCCAAAAAAAAAATAATTATCAGCCTCTTTGCATATTACTGCTCACCAATGACAATAGCTGTCAAATGAATTAAAGATGAAAGTTTGCTTATGATTCAAGAGGTCTAAAGAGAAACAAATAGCATGTTCCTATTAATAGCACTTAGAGTAACAGAAGAATCCAAAGGGGAAAAAGGATAAAAGTTTTAACCAAGATTTATGGGGAAAACTGAACCACAGCTGATATGATTTCCTTATCCATACAGTAAATAAAGTTAATGGTGTTTTGTTTCCCTTTATGAAATACTGTCTATATTCATGAATTCTAAAAGTATAGAGTAGAAATTAATAGTCTTTATTCGATCGTTTGGTACCCAGTTGGACCAAAGATTTATTAAGAGATAACCTTAGGCAAGATGACTATTCACACAGTGATAGTGCTCTCTAATGGTGTCATATTTTGGCACATATTTGAAGTTATGCCTAGGTTCAGCCTCTTATTAATCACAGTAATTATCATGAAATATCTATTTCCGGTCTATTTCATTTCTTATCAAAAACCCCCATGATTCTATGAACTAATGCAAGAAATATGTACTACCTCTGAAGTCTCTCTTAAGTATGTAGTGCCAAAATTATTTTTAATCTTAGCATGGATACCCATGATGATAAAGAATTTTTAGAGTAGTTTATTCTCTTGCTAACTTACTAGGCATTCCCTTGGCCTCCACCCAAAATACTTTTTAAACAATTAGTTTGGAAAATCCATAACTCCCACATAATCTTTCCTAAGTCTACACACAAATGAAATTTGCCATTATTACAACCAAGTATTTGTTTTTCTTGAGCTATCACAATACATTTTGAAACAAACCACCAAATCCTTATTTTAGGGAATCCAATCACATTGCTTTTAGAAGTTATTTTATTTAAAAGGTAGGTCTTGATGTTTTGAGAGCTGAGATTTTTACGCTGTGGTCCCCACTCTAATGACAGAGCCAAAGAACTAAACAGTTTGTTTCTAAAGCAAACTGTGATTATAAAAACGTGTGTAAAATATTATAGGAGATGTACAATTTGATTATAAGGATGCTACCCACCTTCTAGCTACATTTACTTTACTATTCCTATAATTCTTTAACATTTATTCAATTTAGGAGAACATGGTACTATCAAGTCTAGTATAGATTTTGATCAAATGATCGAAAAGATCTGTCGTTTGGCTCTTCCAGTTTAATACTTTTACTCACAACTTACAAAAGACATCTAAGTACTCACCAATCACAAAGATGGGAAATATAATAAAAGATTATAGAATCTTGATTCACAAATATATTAATGTGTTGGAATAATGGACCTTAAACCAACAAAATGGAATTTTGTAAATATAAAAACATAAAAGCTGTAAGCGGGCCTCCACTACTATAAAATATAATCAAATATTAGACTGTGAAGTTGTTCAGGTTCTCCAAGACATCAACATCAAAATGATATGAAATTTGCAAGGATGGCATTGAGAGGAATGCCCATGAAAAAAAATGAGGAGGGAGCTGGGAAAGGATGGAAGATTCATCCAACTATGATGTGAATCTGACTCCTAGTAAAGGAGAGAAAGGAAGGTAAGTTAGGTGAAAGTTTTTCTGACCTCTGTGAAGTCTAATGAAAATTCATCAAGGCCATTGGGGTGTTCTTGAGCCAAACTGGCTTTCTGGAGAAAGACCTATGGCTCTCAGGAACAAGCTGCCTTAGTAGGCCTGCTACAATCAGTCATTAGCTGGGAACAGCCCATGGGAACCTTGGCCTCAGTTCAAATGAAGCAGTGCATTTCAGAATGTGACAGCTGGGGCCTATGGTCAGTTAATGTCCCTGTAGTTGAAAGTCTACAAAGTATATTCTCAAAGCATTCTCAAGACAAGTGCCTATGTAATTTGGGTTTTCAAAATTTCATCCAAGTTTTGCTTAGAAAATATTTAAAAATATTTCTTAAATTAGTTATTCAAAACCAATCAAACCTGAGATCCTAAAAGTACAATACTGTCTTGGATTTTTAGCTTCAGAACAGTTACTACTCACAGAAAACATGTTTGAGAAAATAGAATTAGGGGCACCTGGGTGGCTCAGTAAGTCAAGTGTCCAACTCTTGATTTTGGATCAGGTCATGATCTCAGGGTTGCGGGATTGAGCCTAGTTTGGGCTCCTTGCTCAGCGGGGAGTCTGCTGGAGATTCTCTCTCTCTCCCTCTCCCTCTCTACCCCAACTCTCTACTCGTGCTCTCATTCTCTCTTTCTCTCTCTCTCTCTCTCTCTCTTAAATAAATAAGAGGGAAAAAAAGTAGAATTAAATTCCGGTCTTTGATGTGTGTATGTGTGTGTGTACACATGCATGTAATCATGTAATGATGCCTTCTTACACATTCGTTGTATTTTATGCATCCACAACGATCATTCTCCTTTTCATGCTTAAACTGTTGACTTTTGCCAGTGGTTACTCTTTTAAGATTGCTTCTGGGTCATTTCGATCTTTTCTTTTTAAATCAACTTTATTAACATATTGTTTATATATACTGAAATGCACCCATTTTAAGTTTACACCTTGATGAGCTTTGGCAAATATATCTTCCATATAATTACCATCACAATCTAGAATAGCCATCCTAAAAAAAAAGAAAGAAAAAAACAATAGCCATCCGAAAATTTGCCTTGTGCCACTTTGCAGTTAGTGCGCCCACAACTGTAGCCCCAGACAATCAATGATCTCCTTTCTTCCACTGTATTTCATTACATTTATTCAAGAAATTTTATATGAGTAAAACCATATAGAATGTGCCCTTTCGTTACTTTTTGCCTTTTTCCACTCACATAATATTCTGGAAACTCCACTGTATTTTTCCATCTATCAGAAGTCCATTTCTTTTTATTTATTTTTTTTTACAAGTATTTCCTTCTGTGGACAACTGCAACATGTTTATCCATTTACCCCTCAATGGAATTTTGAGTTTCTAATTCGGGACTATCATGAATAAATCTGCTATGGACATTTACATAAAAGTCTTTGCTGAGACATTTGTTTGCATCTCTCTTGGGTAAATACCCTGGAATGGAACTGCTGAGTTAAATGGTTAAGCATCTAAGAAAACTACCAGAGTACTTCCTAGAGTGCTTGTGCTATTTCACATCCTCTCCAGCAATATGTGAGGGTTTTATTGCTGCACATCATAACTAATACTTATGCACAATAGTATTCATTGTGATTCTAATCTGCATTTTCCTGGTAGTAATGGTATTGAATATCCTTTCCTGCTCTCAGTGACTCTTTGCATACTTTCTTTTGTGAAAAAGTGCTTATTCAAATCATTTGTCCATTTTTCTTGTCTGTTTAGTTATGAGATGAGTATTTTATATAATCTGGATATAAATCTTTGGATATATATATCCTAAATATTTTTCCCCTTGAGGGGTTGGTTTTCATTTTCTTAGCAATGTGTTTCAAAGGAAAGAGAAACTTCCTTTTGATGATGAAATTCAACTAATTTTCATACAATTTATGTTTCTATATCCCAAGGATCCTTTGTCTACCCTCAAAATCTTGATGATTTAATTTTATCTTGCCTTCTAAAAGTTTTATAGCTTTAGCTGTTTTTTAAATCAATTTTGTGAATGTTGTAATTAAGGTTAAGTTTTTTCCATATAAATATCAAATTGTTCTATGAGGAATATGATTACTAATTGTTACAACAGGACAGACCCGAAGCTGACTCCAAACCTGATGAGGAACCTCCTCCCTCTTCCTCAAAGGAGATTCAGCCACAATCAGTGGGGTCATACTATGCAGCCTGCAACCACCTCCTGAATCCTCAATAACAGCCAATAAAGGGGAGAACCATTTTCTTGCCCAGTTGACCATACACTTTGGTCATCAATTCGCTATGTTTGTCACTAAAATGGTCCAAATCTATAAAGGCTCTGAGCTTTTACCCATCTTGCAAGCTAACAACCTAGCCTGCCATGGTTTCAAGGATGTCAGCAGAAGCCATGATTCATGGGTCAGAGATAGAGAACTTTATCCCCAGAGGGAAGAGTAGGTGCCAGCATGTCAGTATTTGCTCTAGCTTCCTGAGCCCCAGTTTTGACAGGGCAGTATCTGCACATGCAGTGCAGTGTGGTAAAGAACGGAACCCTGAGTTTAGGGAACCGGAATCTTTTCTAAGGGGAAGGTAGTTTGTCTGCCCTTTGCTCCTGAGAGAGACAGTTTCTCTGTCTTCCAAGGCTATTTGCTATATCATGTTGTGAGAGGGGAGGTCCAAAGTAAACGTAGGCAGTACTTCTGGTTGCAAAGTATCTGGAAATATGAGCAACCAATAGAGAATTGTCACTCATGCTTACAGCTCCTGGTCTTTCTTTCATGGCTTCATGGAGTTTCTTCCTGTGCATCTCAGTTTAGGGTTTTGCAGCAGACTCCAGGAGACCCTATGCAGATTCATGTAGGTTTTAGTCTGCGTAACTCCCTTCTCTCTGATTTTCTGTTCTGGAAATTCCAGTCATTTCAGCTTCCCTGAATTCTTATCTTTGTCTTCTCGATTTAATACGACTCTTGTGTTTTGCTGGTGTTCTCCCTCTTTGTACCTCAATTCAGAAAGTGCTCCCAGACAGAAAGTCGAGGAAATTATAGGGCTCACATTATCTATGTACCTTCTCCTGGGGATCACAGTCCTATGCCATCTCTTTTATAATGTCTGAAACAATTATTTTGTACATTTTGCCCAATTTTGTATTTTTTACAATGGGATTTCCAATCCAGTGCCAGTTACCCAGCATGGTAAAAGCAGTTGTCCCCCCTTTTAAAATTTTCAGTAGTTTCTGAGATGGTCATTAAAAATAATTAGGCTTCGGGACGCCTGGGTGGCTCAGTTGGTTAAGCGACTGCCTTCGGCTCAGGTCATGATCCTGGACTCCCGGGATCAAGCCCTGCATTGGGCTCCCTGCTCGGCGGGAAGCCTGCTTCTCCCTCTCTCACTCCCCCTGCTTGTGTTCCCTCTCTGGCTGTGTTTCTCTCTGTCAAATAAATAAAAATCTTAAAAAAATAATAATAATTAGGCTTTAAGTACATGTAAAACTAAACCTAAAATGGAACAGAATAAGAAAACACTCATACTGAAGCATAAAACACTTGTGAGGCAGAGATGCAGTCTGAGAGTGCCTTTCAGGTAGGCTAACAGGGTCAGTCTGTCAGCACGGAGGCCAGTCAGGTGAATGAAGAGACAGGAGGGCAAGTATTAGAGATGCCCCGGAGGCTGCCCCCACCCCCTTCTTTGAGAAGGCAATTCATCCAAACCTTTGGGAAAATGTCAGACTGATTTTTTTTGATATTGTTTTATACTTCATAGTAAATGTTTTAGTCTTGACCAGAAGTATCTCTTTCTCCACTATTAATTAGGGCCTCCAGTCTCCTGCTGGTTATGAAGAATGGTAGCTTACTGCTAGTCTTGGGACTGGAGCCATCTCCTGGGAGAGACACATTGGGTCACTAGCCAGAAGGCACAGGTTCAGGCTAGGGCTTAATCAGAGGAAAAGTGGTTTCCAGCATACCTCCACTTATTTACCTCGGGACCGAATCTGTAGAATGAGAAAAAAGGAAAGAAGAATCTGTCACTCATTTTACCAAATCTTTTTCCAAATGAGTAGAACACCGCCGGCACAGTGAGCATGCCCTGGCTCGTGTCTCATCTTTCATATTTCATCCATCTTCCCATTTTATTTCCAGCCTGATAATTGTCCTTCATTTCAACTCTTTCATTTCCTAATCTTATAAAACCGGTTAGTAGCTTTATAAATATATTAACCAAGAACGGATCTAAGATGCTTTCCAAATGTTTTCTTTATTCAGCAAATGACTGAATTTTTCAGGCCATGCTAGTAGTCTATTTTACCAACACATACGACAAAGCACTTAATGTGTCCTTTCAGTGTCATTATTACCTAATGTCAAAAAAAATCAGATATTTTTTAAGTGTTCTCATTTGGAAGTATGTGTATTATGATTCGTGACTAGGACTCAACCAAGAGAAAATCCAGAATTTGCTTTTTAACCTCTGACCTTAGAAACCCTCTCGCCTCTGCCATAATCACTTTTCCTAAAAAAGCTACACCAATTATGACATCCACAGCTTGAAGACTTGTGGTGGCATCCTGTGTCCTAACATAATAGTGAAACATTTTAGGGTACACGAGACACATTACCATTTGAGCCTTCAACACCTTTTTCTGCTCTTGTCTCACCTTGGCATTCTGCCACTGTGAAATCACCTCATACCATAACCAGGTCACAAGGCCTTTTCAAGATTTGGTGCCTTTGCTTGGGCTATCTTATCACCCTAAAAAGCTCTCTGTGTCTCAGACTGCTCTGGCCAGACCTCTTTGCTTATTCTTCCTCATCTTTTTCTCACCTTTGTGCAGCTAAAATGCACCAATAAACATATCACTGACAAATCCTGTTCTTTACCCACCAGAGAGCATGAAAGAATTGGGTTAAGACAGTTCTCCAACCTGGATGCTTTAGTCTTCTCTTCTGCTGATTCCCAGTACACCCCAACTTTTCACAATACTTGCCACCCTAAAATTCCCTGAATATCCCCCATTATGCTTATATATGTAACTCGACATTCCCCTTGGCTCCACCAGACCAAGGCAGGGAAAGAGGATACTTACTGATTGTATGTTCTTGAGCAGAGCTACCCAGCACATCTCTCTGAGGTGATGGAAACGTATCTCTACTGTCCAGTATGATGACCACTAGCAACACATGGCTATTGAGTATTTGATATGTGGCTACTGAGCATTTGATATGTGATGGAGGAATTGAATTTTTAAAATATCATTTTAATTAATTTAAATATAACTTAAATAGGTGCATGGAGCTCATGGCTACCATATTGGATGATGCAATTCTATAATCCTCATAAGTTTGGAGAGCAACTCATAGGACTATTATTCTAAAGATTAGACCTTTAATAGTAATAAAAAATAAGAATTAAAAAAAGAATTTAGGGGCGCCTGGGTGGCTCAGTTGGTTAAGTGACTGCCTTCGGCTCAGGTCATGATCCCGGAGACCCGGGATCGAGTCCCGCCTCAGGCTGCTTGCTCGGCGGGAAGCCTGCTTCTCCCTCTCTCACTCCCCTGCTGTGTTCCCTCTCTGGCTGTGTTTCTCTCTGCCAAATAAATAAAATCTTAAAAAAAAAAAAAGAATTAAAAAAAATGGATAACTGGTTATAAAAATTAAGGTGCTACTAGGGTCATATAATTGAAAGAATTTTTTCCTTTTTCCGTTCTATAGGACTTAATTATCTGCAATTCATCCTACATTATTTTGCATTAATTTTCATACTGCTTTTTAAATGTTCTGCAGCCTTCCCTTTGTGTGTAAGTTCTGCCACTCTGGAATAATAATGTTGATTTTCTCATTTGTTCCTTATTTTTTTATACCTTTATGAATGTGCTGCATATAGGCAACATGTATTAGATGATGTTGAGCTAGTGATTGGACAAGTCAATGAAGTACTAGACAAGAAAGATTGCTTTTATGGAATGCATGAAAACATAAAATCGTCCCTAAATGAATTCAGTTAGCATTCATGACGGTTTTAATAGGGCAGTCAATAGAAAGCACAAATGGGGTGCCAGATAGACCTTGGTCAAGTGCTTCAGATTATCTAACCCTCAGTTTCCTATACTGTAAAATGATGAAGATAATAATAATGTGCAACCCAATGACATAATGCATGTAAAACCCTTAGATTAGTGTCTTGCATAGGGCAAGTGTTTAAATGTTAGTTGTTTTGTTACTGCAATGATTATTATTACTTTATCAGTGTTCTCATTAGTGTAGAACTTTCCAGTTGACAGAGCACTTTCAAAAAATAATCTCATCTGACCCTCTAAACAGCCTTCCAGGCAGGTAGATAGTCCCACTTTGTGAAAGAAAAATGATGTTTAGAGACCTTGAACAACTAGTCCGAGCAACAAAAGGCAGAGCCGTCTACAGACTCCAAAGCCCACGCACAGGCCCCCATGCTGTGCTGCCTTTGTTACTGGTAATCAGCTTGCTGCCTTTTTAGAGATGCTTATTCGTTTCTTCATCTCCAAATGTTTAATCTTCATCTGGGTTTTAGCAAATATTCCCTGCTTCCCAGGAATACCCTCTCCGTACGGTTGCCTTTCTTTCCGGCCATATGCTGCTATTGTGTTTTAAAGTTGTTTCTTACATGCTAGGCAAGCAAATGTTTCATAATATGTGGTAGTGCCTTGTGTAAGCATTGGCAAATCAATTTTTTGAAAAACTCCTATCCATATCCAAGAGCAAACACTTACGCTTTACCTGTGAAGAGGCAGCGCAGCATCTGAAGCTGGAGCTCAACAAATGTGTCTTTGTTCCATCTGATCTCAACATCAGTTATAAAAGCTCTTAGGCATCTGCCAAGAGTCTTTGCCACATTGTACCTTACAAGTAAAAGACAAAGGGCTTTGGAATAATTAAACAAAGCACAGTTTCTACATTTTACTTACTCAGGACCCTAGCCTGTATTTTTTTATGCCAGCACAATTTAAATGGAAGTTAGCTGAAAGGTGGCTCAAGTGAGATTTAGAGCATTAGACCCATAATCTGTACTGAAAAAAGTGCTCCTACCAGTGTATATTAGGCAGTATTGAGACTTGATTTATCTTCTTAATTAGGCAGAATACAATGATGTGGCTAATAAATGCAAAACTCGATGACTACATTCATTCCACCACATCAGACCAAACATGATGTTATGGCCAAATGAGCAGGGCATCCTTCACATCTGAAGGCAGTATGAGTCTCTTCATTCTGTGTAATAATTTCCCCTCCACACCTCCAGCCTGCTTAACTTGGGGTCACTGGGCATGAACACCGAGCAAAGAATGCACAAATACAACTGGGGTTAGAGGGAGAACAACAAGGTGAAGAAGCAAAGCACATCACAGGATGCTGGGGCCCTCTGTGCATTTTAATTTTCTGCTTAATGAAATGGGAATTAGACTATTGCTTTCTAGGGATGTCTATATAATCATGAGCAACTCAATCTCTTTGTCTTTTTCTCTACATGTAAAACAAGATAGTTGAGGAAAGAATTCCCACAACAGAATCAAGTTCGTATGGGCTCTTCTACACTATGCCAGGAGGGGCCTACCCTAAGACCCTGTCTTAATGGAGCAGTACAGCTAAGGTCTCTTGCAACAGCAGTAATCAAAGTTACTGTACAATAAAGATTTTTTAGAAGACAGTCACTTTACTGGGTTCTTTCCAGAACATCGTACAAGATTGAGGATTTTTCTTTAGCATCCTGCCAAGAAGTCCCCCACACATAGTGGGTAAATGCTGCTCTGTGGTTCCACTGAAGGGTTCCTCCAGCTTATGACTCAATTAGGGTAGACATATGGGTGATGAGTGACAAAGGAACATTGACCCCAAATCAGCAACACGTGGTCCCTGCTCCCAGCTAATTTCCTGAGCTGTCCTGAGCATTTTTTTTTTTTAAGATTTTATTTATTTGACATAGAGAAACACAGCCAGAGAGGGAACACAAGCAGGGGGAGTGAGAGAGGGAGAAGCAGGCTTCCTGCCGAGCAAGGACCCCGATGTGGGACTTTATCCCCGGTCTCCGGTATCATGACCTGAGCCAAAGGCAGCTGCCCAACCAACTGAGCCACCCAGGCGTCCCTGTCCTGAGCATTTTTACCAACACACTTCCTCCTGTTCCATCATTTGGGAAGTCCAGCTAAGAGTCATTTACACTAATTCTGTCCCATCCATAATAAGCTTCCTATATGTATTAAGATTTTTAAGAAATGTTTCTGAATTGTGTGTTAAAGTGATGTGGAGTATATTTGGCCTCTATATCAATCCTGTGTGTGCTCTGCTCACGGACCTTGTTACAGCCACACTGCTCTTGCAACATTGACTCACAGTGTTGTTCTGGCTTGGAAAACAAAACAGAACTGATTCTGCTTTAAAACTAAATTGCACACATTTCAATCGGTGAAGACTTTGGTAAATGCAGTGAATGTTGAAACTCAAAACTGGCAACCTCTGACCTGCTTATTTTAAAGATTTTATAGATGTGGTTTTTGTTTTGCCCCTTGTGAAAATTGTTTGCTCCGGTGTTCCTTAACTAGAGCAAGTAATGACAGTGTTAAAATATATCTAATCATTTTCCGTTTCTTAAGATAGAGCCATTTATTTTAAAATAAAATGAGGTACTACGTTCTTTATGAATCAAGGGCATTCTCTTCTTATGTCTTTACTAAAACCCAGACTGTGGTGTTTTCTAGTCACCGAGAAGAGTAAAAATCCATTTTTTTTCCCTGTGCCACATATACAAAGACACAAGCTTAGACAGTGACCTCCTGAGTGATCAAGAGAATTGAAGTGCTGCCTGACAAGACTAATATGGCATGGAAAAGAGACACGGGAGTGAGTAGTCTGTGACGCTGCGCCCACAAATGCTGCATATTTTCATCTAGAGGTAGAAAAGGGACACAACTTTTCAATAATACATTTACAGTTGTTTTCTTCCTGGGCCAGATTGCAAAATGAAAAGAACTCTTGCATCTTGGTGATAGATGGGATTTCCTAGACCCCAGCATGATGTTCACCAGAACTAAAGCCATCTGGGTTAGCTGGATTATTCTCTAAAGGAGCCAAAACCAGAAACTCACTCTCTCCTTGGGCCGGGAATAACAACACCCTCCTCATACTTGATCGTAGGGTTCTTAACATGAGCAAAGTGTGCGTCTTTAGTTATATTTCCAGGAATGCCGATTTGCATTGATTCATCTTTATCCTCTTGTTTCTGCTTTGTGACAAATGATGTGAATTTATGAAGTGATTGGACACACAAGTGCCATCTGTCATTGTAAAGTAGAACAAGGCTCAAGCTGCAAAAAACGAT
>PITA01014296.1:23465-54193 GCA_004023965.1 Spilogale gracilis
TGATTTTGGAAGTGAATTTAAGCTCAGCAATTCTTCTAGCTTCTATAAAATTATCAAACATAGGGATTAAGTCTTTCTTTTCTTTTGTATTTGTTAACAATGGTTTATTAAATGTAGTTTGTAGTGGAAGCACTTACAACATGCTTTCTATTGATTTTCTGAGTGTTTTACCTCTTCGAGCCCTTAACATTGCTCCTTCTATTCTGGATTTCATAACCTCCATTCAGGGCACGAAATACCCACTGCTTGAATGTGACTTCCATGCCTTCGTTTTATCCTTGTACAAAAGTGATCACTATATCCTTGTACAAAAGAGTGGATCACTCTTGCTTTTGTTTAATTGGTTGATCTTTTTAAATAAGATTAGAAAATAAATCAGACCTTTAGCAGTATAACTCTGAAAAATTTTAATGACTGGGGCACCTGTGTGGCTTAGTCAGTTAAGTGTCTGACTTGGTTTCGGCTCAGGTCATGATCTCGGGGTCATGAGACTGAGCCTGGCATCGGGCTCCTCACTCAGCATGGAGTCTGCTTGAGATGCTTTCCTTCTCCCTCTGCCCCTCCCCCTGCTCACACATACGTGCACACATGCACACTCTCTTTCTCTCTCTCTCAATAAATAAAATCTTAAAATTTTGTTTATAATTATTTCCAGACTTGTCAAGATGTTGAGATCAAAGCTACAGGACACTCTTGCCTTCTAAGCATTAATCTTAAATTATTTTATACTGGAACAATATAAGTGGGGGCACCTGGGTGGCTCAGTCAGTTAAGCATCTGCCTTGTGCTCAGGTCCTGATCTCAGGGTCCTGGGATGGAGCCCTATGTCAGGCTTCGTGCTCAGCAGGGAGTCTGCTTCTCCCTCTCTCTCTGCTCCTCCCCACCCCCACCCCGCTCATTCTATCTATCAAATAAATAAAATATTTTAAGAATACATAAATGAAGATAAAGAAGATGAACTTAATATAAAAAATGGATTTTAATTGCAACAGCATTGTTATGAGACTATATGACCATATACTATAAATGAAATGGGACTGTCAGAGAAGGATTAATTTTCAAGTGAATAGAGTGGGGTTTTTTTGTTGTTCTTTATAGTTTATGATAGGTAGAATATTTGCAAACCCATTTTATTACCGTACGACTAGAAAATAAAGAGCTAAAAGTAGTAGGTGATGGAGAGGACGTGGTGAGAAGCAACCAGGCCTGCCCTGGCTCCGCTCATCTCTCTGTCTCCTTCACCAGAAAGCTCCGCAGCCCTCGTCTACTGGAGTTCCTTCTATCATAGCACCCCAAGTCAGGGGGAAAAGGACCCCTTTTCC
This sequence comes from Spilogale gracilis, assembly GCA_004023965.1. Classification (NCBI taxonomy): domain Eukaryota; kingdom Metazoa; phylum Chordata; class Mammalia; order Carnivora; family Mephitidae; genus Spilogale; species Spilogale gracilis. The sequence goes on from PITA01014296.1 coordinate 24,788, forward strand.
TCCCAGAATTGTATGACTAGTGGGGCCATTCTTCCTTAGCTACCAGTTTATATGGTATTGCCTTATGTATCAGGCATTATCTTAGCAGGATCTTTACCCCACAAAGGCCTGATATAAGAGTCAAAAATATGAAGAGTCACTAAGGCACTGGCAGGTTGGGACATCAAGTCACCAGCAGCAAAACTGACACAATATGAATATCTGCCATAAGGCTAACAATATGAGGACTGATGTCAGAGGCTGATCTTAGCCTGCCAGTGTGTGACATGGGTACAGCTTGAGGCTGCAGGACAGGAGACCAAGTAGGTTCTTTCAGGTCCCGTGCTTCACCAAGTTGGAGGGCAGGTATACAAAGATGATTTGACAATGCAGAGCAGCATGCTACTAATTTCCAAACTCCTCTTACAGTTCAGAGGAAACAGACATACAGTGAGGCTCTAGAAAAGATACGGCTTTGGTGAGTTCTAAAGAAAGGGTAGAATTTAAATAAAGTAATCTAACAGGAAAGTGGGAATCTCACCAGTAGGATTTGAGCTTCTGTATCTTCTTAAGCAGCTTCCCCTGTTGGGGGCACTCAGCCTGTGCCCCATCTCTGTAGATTTTAAGCAACAACCACATGGGTGAAGAACTCTTCCCAACCCACACAGAGTTCCTCCTGCGGGACACAGCGCTATGGTTATAGCTGTCCCTTAACTCTGCCAACCCACTCTGGTACTATGCCTCCCCCAAAAAGTGAAGTCAAGCAACAAACAATGCCCTCTTCAAGGCAACTGCTCTTGATATTTGCCCATTTACTCTTAACCCAGCTATGTTTGTTCCATTCTCCTATAGTTCTCAGAACCCAGCCTTGATATTGGTTTCCAGTTCCTATACTTTTGCAACCCAATAAATGTCCTTTGAGGCTTCTTGACCCATGACTTCCAACTCTGTTGGCTCTTCTCACCTCCTGATTTTGGCATTTCTCTTGATAGGGAATGAGAAACGCTATATGGATGGTCCAGCCTTCTAGAAATGCACCCCCTCAGCCTCCCACACTGATGCTTTTCCCTTTTCCACCCTCACATAGCCCAGGAAACACTCAGGTGCTTTAAAGAATAAAGACCACCTGAACACACAGTGTGGTGAAGAGGGCAGTGTTACCTCCACTGTGAGCTCCTCAACACAGATGACCATGTCTTTTCATTTTCAATCTCCAGCTCCTAGAGCAGAGCCTGGCATAAAACGGGCACTAGATAGATGGTTATCAACTATAACCCCATGATAAAATAGAGCCATTTTAGTCAATTTCAGCTGAGATTCCCTGCTGTGGAGATCAGAACATTAGGTGCCAAGCCCCTCCACTCCTTACCCAACTCCAAACCAAGATACTATGCAGGGTTTGCAAAGAGAGTAGTCAAAATTCTGTTTTGTTCTCAGCACATCATCTACCTCAAAATTTTTAAAAGGGTTGAAATTGAAGAGTAAGGAAGGCAGCTCTGTGAATGGTGGAGTAGTCAATATGTTGTTTCTCTCTCACTTTACGTCAAAGAGGGGACTTCTAGGGCTCACCTGCATGAGGGGACCAGAGAACTTGACCGATATTCTCTGAACTTTATCAAAGTCCCAAAAATGGCCCCTAATTAATTCCTTTCTTGGGATGGTGTGTGGGGGGGGGAGGCAAAAGGCTGTGCTTTGAACTGCCTGCTACAATAGTAGAACACAAAGAAGGAGACATGGAAAAAACTGCTCTCCCACTGATGGCAGCAGGCACAGGTCCCTTATCCTGGGCCTGATGTGGCTCCTACACAGGAAGGGAGCATGAGAATTGCCTGCTGAGGACACTGATCGTGACAGAGTAGGTTGGCCACCAGAGGTCCAGGGCTGAGAAAGAAATCCAGCACAGGACCTCATGGGAGAGGACCAACACTGGGAATCTGCCACATCTAGAGGGCGCTGATAAGGATCTCATCTGAACAGCTAGCTCAGCACAAAAGACCTTTTGTTTTTCCAACCTCAGGGCCCTTCCACCCATTGCAACCCCTGAGGAGGTTAGCGTGTTCCATTGAGAGGGGGAAGGAAGTGGGGGCAAAAGGAAAGTGGAAGAGCAAGACTGGGAACAGGAAATCATCTGGGATCAGATGGGAATCTTTTTATAATTACAGTGGACTGAGTACTTCAGTTGCTAAAATGAGATGGTTCTTCTGGTCACTGAAGTTGACCAGATTACTTTAAATCAGCTGTGTGATCTTCATCTGAAGAATGAGGAAGAAACAGGTTACCAGTGGGTTTGAAGGCCAAATGCTGAAAAAGAAAGGGAAACTGCTTTCTGTTTCATGCAGTCGAGTTCAGCTGATATAAATATAACAGAAGAAAATAATGAACTGACGAATGAATTAATTAATGCTCATAAGGAAATAATTTGAAATTCAGTCATATTATTCAATTTGACTCAAGACATTACTTACCATAAATTAGACTTTTGAAATTATCTCCAGTTCCCCCATCTAGTTTACTGTTATCTCAGCTCTTAACCAGGTCAAAATTCTGGCCTCTATTTTTTGACCATTTCAGGTGAATACTTTTTCCTCATAGCTGCTGGTTCCTCTGGCTTCTGCTCTCCTAATTCTTAGATCGATTTTACTCTTGAGCTTACAGCTCAGGACTGCTATACCACATAAGCCTTTGCCTTTTTCTTCTCCAGAATTTTCCTAATTTGCTACTGTATGGATGTATCCAACACATGTATCCCTTTCCTTTTTCCAAAGTAAAAATCCAGGATTTGCTGGCATATTGGACACTTGGGCACCAGAGAAACTGAAACTGTTATCAAGCCACACATGATTTAGGAAGAGGGTTATATGTTTTTTTTAGTCTCTTTTGTTTGCCATCATTCGGTTCCATGTGTAAGTCACCTTGCCCTCTGTTACAGTTCATTATTTTAGGCCATCCTATGGAGCCACGGGCATATTTAACTAACCTCCTCTTTCCTCATCACAGCAAACTCTTTGGGGAGAGTGTAAGGATTAAGCAGACGTAAAATACGGATGACATAAGGGATGAAAGGATTAAATAATTTGAGGACTACATCCCTATGGACAGTGGTATCATTGACTGTTCACTGGGATAGCTTCAATACTTTATATTTCAAGTTGTTATTTTACAATTCAGTTTAGGATATTTTAACATGTATCTTTGTGCTAAATCTTACTATTATACTGTTGTACTTATGGACTTACTTATTCCTGTGCTATAGTACTAACTGGTAGATTTTGAAAGTTCTTTGCAGTTTATTAATATCAAGTCATTTGATTCAAAAACATTTGCTTTCTCAGGCCAATGGACTCAGCCTTCTCATAAGGAGCATTAAAGTATTGATTGGCCAGTATTTAACGAGCCTAGCGAGTGGTGGTATGTGGTTTGGTTTAGCAGTGTGCCTCTTGATTCTTGGTTTGATTGACAACACTACAGCGCTTTAACCATTGGTTTAGAAAACAGAGAAGTATTTCCCTTCAATCACTACGAAGTGGTAAACAGCTAGGATTAAAGCTGGAGGAAGGGTCATCTAGTTGCAATTATTGCTGTCAGATTCAGTGCATTTTTATATAAAGGCAACTTCACTATTCCTTTCATCTGAAGATAGTCTGTGATGGGACCACATCATGCAAGACCCTGTTCTTAAGGCCTTCAGCGTCTTCGCTTTAGAGCCAGGTTAGCCAGCCACGTTCCTTTCCCAGGGCTAATTTATCTTATAGGTGACACGTTAAATGGAAGCACACAGTCAAAGTCTGAATTCCAGCTTCTGTGTTGTCTTGATTCATCAGGTCAAATTAATCATCTAACGGAGTGCCCTTGGACGAGTGGTTTGCTGTATACATTTAGCTGTCCAAACTGCATCCCCCACCACTGACAGTAATCCTCTGATAAGAACGCCAGCTCCCAGAGACCAAGGTACTAGGAAAGTGGGAGAGGAAGATGATTAGAAACAGGATGTTCAGTTTGGTTTTCAAATGAAACACTAATGGCAGGAGTGCTGGACCCACTGGAGTCCTCTCGGTGTATGGCATTCCACAAGAACTCAACCTCAAAACAAGCATAACGCCCCCCACATGGCATCTCTGTGGAGCCATCTGAAGAAATGTGGGAGAAATAGTATGTATCTTGTGAAGGAATCTAAATATATTCTGAAAGTTTCATTTCCGGGATTTCTTTTCATATTTATGTTGGAAGATCCACCAGTTGTCCCCCAGCAGTCCAGCCCAGCCCAGATCTGTTGAGAACAAAACACGCAGAATACTTCTCTGGTTTAATGCTCCAGTGCCACAAAGGGATTGATAGATTGGAAGGAATTTGGAAAGATCCATAGGAATAACATAAGTAATAGGGAAGAGTGATTTACGGAGCAACATCGAAGGAGCAAACCATGTGTAGTGCAGTGAAGTGGTGGGGAATAGAAAATGCAAAACCAAAAGTGTCTGAAGTGTATGAATGTCAATGTGAAGCATTCTATCACATAAAGAGAAAATACTTCCTAGGAGCTAGACATCATGAAATAAAATTAAAGACAGGTAACTAAGTTTTTCACCAACTATAATAGTAATATTAATAGCTAATACTTTTTTAAAGATCTATTTATTTATGTGAGAGAGAAATAAAGTGTGAGGTGGGGAGGGGCAGAAAGAGAGTGAGAGAGAGATGATCTCCAGCAGACTCCCCCGGAGTGTGGAGCCCAGTGTGGGGCTCGATCTTACCACCCTGAGATCATGACCTGAGCCAAAACCAAGAGTCAGACACGTAACCGACTGAGCCACGCAGGTGGCCCACTAATACTTTTTTATAATTAAGAAAGTAAAGCTATTATATCAGTAAACTGTTATCAGTGGAATAGCATTTTCTATAATTTCGAAAAAAGCCTAAATTCTAGAAATCAAGTCTAGGCTGTAGCCAATTCATGAAGAATCTCACTGTTTCCATTCTCTTAAATTATGAATGTTTGGTGTTCTTTTATCCATGTTTAGTTAGCACTTGTGTACTAGATGCTGTAGTATGACACTGAACAGAAACAGAGCCCCTGCCCTCCGGGAGCTCATGCTCTAGTGAGAGGACTAACGATAAACAAATAGCCACCCAGATACGCTTAAGATCACAGCTGATGCCAGTGCTAAGCAGGAATAGACAAAGGGTGTTCCAAGAGTTGACAACAGTGCCCTTCCCAGTCTGCACAGGGTGGTAGGGGAAATGACATCTCAGCAGAGGCCTGACGAGGAGTTACCTGTGGGGAGAGAGGGTGTGGAAGGAGAAGGTGTAAAGGGCGGGAGGCAGCCCTCTGAAAGGCCAGCTACACCAGCGAGCAGGGCACAAGTTTCATAACCAGATTCATTTAACTTGAGACCTGCCTTGCTCAGATGAAATAAAAATGAAAATGCAGGGCAAATGACCTGAATTTATATAATTCTACTGGGAGCATTCTATCCACATGGCCTAGTGTCCATGAGGTATGACACGCCGTATTTATGATTCCTCAGTGTGGCCTGGACTTGAGTCTGTCCATTCACACTAGGGGCTGGGATGATTTGTGTGCTTGCAGGGATTGATGTGACCACTGCTGTCGTCTGTGGCCATAGACGCATCTGCTCCGTGTTCCAGACTGAAAGGATAAGCCCCATAGAGGGGACAGTTGTGGGAAAACTCCTGGATAGTATTTTGACTTTGCTGTATCGTTGTGTAAAACCCTGTGAGAAATTAATTTCTTATATTCCAAAAAAAGTAATGAATACATTGGAGAGAAGTCTAAAAGGAGAGCTTTCATGTTGTGTTATTGAGGAGTTACAATTTCTAAACTTCCATGAGTGTTTTCTTGTGCATGATTTTCTGAGGATGTGTAATCCCTATGTATAGGGACACTCCTGGGTCACACCCTGAGTAAGAATGAATGTAGACCAACTCTGAGGTGTTTAACAGGGGTTCTGTGGGAAGGGCACATCAAAAAAGTTTAATGAATTTAAAGTTTAACAGAGGCTGGGTTAAACAAAGTTAAACACAATTCGTTACTGTCCAACTGATCAAAGTACTTAATTTTTTTATTAATATAAATTATAAATCTCTTAGATAAATATAGTACTTGGCATCTCCCAAACTTATTTTTTTTTTTTGAGAATCCTTTTCTTCCCTTGAATACGCAATCCTCAGAACCAAATATTTCCCATATGCCCTCATATAGATGATCTAAAATTAAGAAAAAGTCATTACTGTTTTTTGGTTCTGGAATCTGTTGCTGCTTTGTTGCCTTTGTAATTTTATCTACAGTTCTGAGCTGAGCAGATAAGACCATTCACTGTCTGGACTCAGTCCAATGTTTTCTTCCATCTTTTCCCTCCAGCACATGTCCTTTCTGCTCTAGCCACACGGAACTTCTCCCTTGCCCTGAACACGCCTTCCTTTTTCCTACTGTACCTTATACATTCCCCTCTTCTGGAAAGCCCTTGGTCCCCACCTGTTGCCTCCCTCTGCTCCTGGTGTGACTTTTACTTGTCAAGAGTCTGTCTGTTCCTCAAAATCAAGTTCAAATATCTCCTCTGGGACCTTTGTTCTTTCTTCTGTTAAAACTTTTTCACCATTATATTTTTATTTATCTGTTTCTCTGACCCTTCCCTACCTTCTGCCTTCCCCTGGCTGAATTTCTCGCTCCAGGAATAATAAACAGACAGTGTTCCAGTTTGTATAGTCTTGCCTGCCACAGCATTCAACACACAAAGGAAATATTGATGCTTCGTGCATGAACTTGAATTTGTGTGTGCATGCATATGTGTGATAAGGAATTTCTCCACATGTTAAATGAAACAAGTCAAACTATGAAAAATCTCTCTGATGAGGAGCACAACTCATTTATCTTTGCATGCATTTATTATTACATTTATAAAGTATTAAAATTAGGTAGTTCTAAGAGTCATATGGTAACACTGTCCTTGAGCACAGGAGTCTTGGCATATTCATTTTTCATTCTCAGCACTTAGCATAGAGCCTGGCATTTAGTAAATGGCCAATGAATGGTGCTTGAATTAAATCGAATTAAATCTTGCTCAGCTCCTTGCTGCTACCCCTGCTGATGCAAAGACTGTCACAACAAAGTGACAAAATGTGTGAACTCTGGGATCAAAATGCTTGGTTTCAATCCTAGCCCTTCACCAGCTGTGTGACCCTAACCATTTTATCCTTTGCTTTGTCATCTGTGAAGACAGAATGTTCATATTGTCCACTTCTGGGCTGTTGCTTTAATCCTTAATCTATATTTATATCTATTTCTGCATCCATTCTATTTATTTGAATTATATAGAGTGTCTGTCCCAAGCCTTCCCAGTGAGGGAAAAGTTAAGTGCTGTACTATATGAGGGAAAACCTCTTCCCTTCTAAATTCTCTTAAGTGAATTTCATCTCAAATCAGAGATGAAGATCATGTCATTAAAGGCGTTACCTGAGCGAATATGAGAATATAATTTGCATTACGTAATGATTATAATCTGCCCAACCAAAATGTTTATAAAGTGATCTTATTTCCCAACTTCTAAACATTGTTGTATAACTTTTATGAAAAATTCTGTAAATGTCAGGGGAAAAAGTACTGTACTATAGACCATATTTTGTGTATGTACTATTTTACAAAGTGCTTTAAAATATGTATTATCTTATTTGATTCTCATAGGAACCCTGTAAGGAAAACCAGATTTACTTTTGCAGTCCAGCTGGGAGATGGTGCACATAAATGACAGTGGGCATAGTGTTATACTAAATATCAAATGCACATTTTTAAATAATAAAGACGGGTTTTCAGAGCATGACATTATTCCTGAGAACCACTGTTGTAGTGAAGAAATTATAAAAGAGGTGGAGTTTCAGGTGGGCCTTGGAAGGTAAGATTTAGGCAGGTGTAAAGCAGAAAGAACAGAGGTTGACATGCATTTGGTATGTTTAGGGTGATGAACTCACAATATGGCAGCAGTGGAAGCTCAGGCTAGTGCTGGAAGCTGAGTCTGGTGGTCTATACTACAGTGTCGAGGTTTTGGAATGCCATGTTGCCCTGCACATTCTCCAAGTTAAACTGCCCACTCCCCTGCAGACACCACTGCTAACATTCTCCATGAATTACAAGGATGATACCCTTGGAAGGCCTGGAGTCACCCATCCCCAGGGACCTACAGCCAGACACTGGCTTCCCCCATCAAAATAAAGCTTTGCTCAACTGCTTGATTCAGGAAACAAGAACCAGCACTGCCATTATTCCAGCCCTGTAAAAACCGTCATTCAGCCACTGAAATTTACCAAACATTCCTACCAGAACTTTATTGGCTATTGAGAATGGTTTTAACAGCAGGACTTCATTTGGTTTTTAGATGTGTTATTACTGATTTATCCATTCAATCAATTTCTATTTCCTGTGCTGGGAGAAAAACTGCCCCCAGCCCTACCCTCTGGGTTCAGGATCAGAAGAAAAAAAGGAAAAAAAAAGAATTACATGATAATCATGGAAAGTAATCACACACTTTCCTGCTCTAAGGATTTTCAATTCTGATATGGATTATTCAGGGATATTGGAAAGTCTTCCCAGAAAGTAGGAGGCATTACAAATAGGATGCATTCTCATCTTCTGTAAGCGAGGTATAGGGAGGAGAGGGAAGGAGGCTAGCATAAGGGTCTAGTGAGAGTGATTTGAGTCCTCTGTTAAGACTTCATGTAACCCCATGAGGCTAATATAACATTTTTTTCTGTTGTCATGCAGAACTACTGGAATTAGTGTGCATACTAAGAGCCTTAGTATTGACAACTCTGGATAGATAACTTTGTTTTTACCTTTCAGAGAAAGCCCAGTGTGTTTTTCTCTTAGTGTCCTCAAGTTCACACACATACTTCTGGCTTCAGTCTTTGTTTCCAAATTTCCCCTCGTATCAGAAAGAAGACATAAAGTAAAATTAAATGATTTTACCAGAAGATGGTTCTTGTTTGCTACTTTAAACCTTTAAGGCACACAAGTGCCATTTATAACTGTTCTCAGAGTACTCTTTTGAGAAAGATTATGCACTAATTATTGATAAAAATTGAGATGCTTAGAGCTTTTGCTTTACTTTGTTCCAAATCTTCAGGAATAACAACTACAAAAATGTTGTTGTTATTAACAATAGCAAAGTGGCAATGAGAAATAAGTCATGGCAGCAAATTATCATCTAAGAATAAGCTGAACCCCTTAGGAGTCTCAGTACTTTTTCTCATAGGCAGAGTAGCACAGGGCACCTTACTGGGCAAGCCCCCATGGTGCAGTACATTGTTTCCCAAAGCTCATGGCCCCTTCCCCACAGTGGCCACCTGACCCAGACCTGTATCTTCGACCTTTCAGCAACATTTATTATTGTTTTCTGGAGGGCCCATGACCTCCCTGGTTGCCTGGCTTCCATTACAGAGCAGTATGCTGGGACTCCTTTACCTCTCTGACTGCTCCTCCTTGACTTCATTGTCTCCTCCCCGTTCATTATTCATTGAACTCCTCCCTGTGTTGCCTAAGTGCAGGCACTGACCCTGGTCTCTACCATCAGGGAGGCATCTCACCTACTCTCAAAGCTTTATCCTCCATAGAGACCAAATCTAATCTAAACCTGCACCCACCTCCCTTTGGAATGAGAATCCCCCATTCTTGATTCTGTGTTTGCTATTGCCTGCAGCAATAAGTCTTGCTGGCACCTTGCTGGCAACTTGCTCCCTTTCCATCTCCTCCTCAACCCTTACTTCTGGAATGTGTAAGTCTCCTTTAGATCATAAACTCTCTTACGACAACCCTTTTGGCTGTTGTCATTTTTCCTTAAACTTTGATATCCTCAGCCCTTAAAATAAAGCCTGGCATGTAGCGGACATTTGGTAGATGTTGAATGAATGAATGAGTGAATATCACCCCATCGGTACCCACTACACAGCAGCCCGACTGTCCTGTATATCCTGGCAGTCACCTGTGCTTAAAGTTTGGACGACCATATTATTTATCACCTACACTGGGTGGAATGAAGCACTATTAATGTTTAGTGTGGAAGGAGCATTATTATTATGCTGGGACAATAGTCATAAATTTGGAATGTCTTGAGAAAACCTGGTTGACTGCTTATTCAAACCATCAGCATTTTTTTTCTCAACTTTTCCTCCTCCTCTATTCCCCTACAGGTCAGCTGCCAAGACATATGTCTTGTCAGCTTTGAACTTTCCCCTCGCTTGGTCTCCCCTTTGTACCCTCACTCTCGCTCACTTGCCTATTTCCAGCTTCAGCACATCTAGCCCAGTTACGACTAATAGCCTCTTGACTGCCCTGGTTGATCCCCAGTCTCTGCAGTGTCTATCTTGGCCCATTCTATTCACCGTACATGTGGCCGCCAGATTCATCTTCCCAAGGATTGGCTACAATAATACGATATCCCTTCCCAGAAGAGTTCAGTCAGCTCTCTGTTAACTCTGAAGTAAATATAGACTTCTGGCTTTCAAAGTTCTCAAACTTGAACTAACCTACATTCATAGGCATACATGTTGGAGACCGGAGCCACACAGAATAGCACTGGCCTCACCTGGGAGCTTATTAGAACTAAAGATGTTTAGACCCTGTCATTAGACCTGTAGCATCAGAAACTACATGTTAGCAGGATTCCTGAGAGATCTGTATTCGCATTAAAGTTTGAGAAGAACTGTTCTAACTTTAACCTAACTGGGAGGAATCACACCCCCCAAATTTCACCTCCATGCTTTGTTCACACTGGTCTCTTTTTACAGAGTACCTGCTCACACCTTCTCTCCTCAATGCAATTGTATTAATGTTCCAAAGGTGGATATCAGTCAAGAGATACTCTACAAAACCTTCACTGAAACAACTATTATCTTTGAATTCTGTGAACATACCATAGTGTTTCACTTCTGCTCTTACTACTGTCTCACTTACCTTATGTTATAGTTACTCAGGTACTAAGTTTCCATATACCTGTGTTCTCACTATATGATAAGCCCAATGGAAGCAGGGACTATCTTTTTTCTTATGGTAAAAGATAACATAACATAAAATTTACAATTATAATCATTTTTAAGCATACAGTTCTCTGGCATTTAAATGGATTCACATTGTTGTGCCACCATCACTCTCTGCCTCCAGAACTTTTTTTTACTGTGTCAAACTGAAACTCATACCCATTAAACAACTTCTCATTTCTCTCTCCCTGCAAACCACGGCAACCACCATTCTACTTTCTGTCTCTGAACTTGACTACTCTGCATACCACATGTATATAGAATCATACAGTATTTGTCCCTTTGTGTGTGGCTTATTTCAGTTAGCATGATGTCTTCGGGGTTTATCTATGTCACAGCATGTACCAGAATTTTCTTCCTTTTTAATGCTCTGTAATATTCCGTTATACATATATACAGCCATTTCTTTATTCACTCATCTGTCAATTTGAGTTACTTCAACTTTTTGACTACTGTGAATAATACTGCTATGGATATGCGTGTAAAAATATCTGTTTATGTCCCTGTTTTTTGTTGGGTATATATGCAGAAGTGAAATTATTGGGTCATATGGTAATTTTACTCTTAATTTTTTTGAGAAACCTCCATACTATTTTCCATAACAACTGTGCTATTTTATATTCCCATCAGCAGTGCACAAGGATTCCAGTTTTCTACATCTTCACCAATACTTGTTTTTTTCTGCGTTGGGTGAGTTTTGTTTTGTTTGTTTTCTTTTCTTTTATACTAGCCATTTGCATGGGATGGTTACGAGATGGTATGTCATTGTGGTTTTGATTTGCATTTCCCTAATGATTATTGATGTTGAGCATCTTTCCTTGTGCTTACTGGCTGGCCATTTGGATGTCTTCTCTAGAGAAATGTCTGTTCAAGTATTTTGCCCATTTTCAGTCAGGTTGTTTGGTTTTTGTTGTTGTTGAGTCGTAGATGTGCTATGAATATTCTGGGTATTAACTCCTTATCAGATATGCGATTTGCACGTATTTCCCATATTCTGTATGTTGCCTTTTCACTCTGTTGTTAGTGTCTTTTGATAACAGGAACTGTTTCTATATCCCTACTGAAGTGCCTTTAAATGGTGTCTGGTCAATATTTGTATTTTCAGTTTAATTGAGTTCTTAAATGATGCTTAATTAATGATTTATCACCTTACTTAAATTTATGATAAAATCTAACTAAATATAAATTAACTTTGCTTTAAAGTTATTTGGGACAAATCCAGTGGAATTGAGGAACTTCAAAGATAATTGTGAACATTTTCAGGCTTAAACTCCACTAATATATATAAATGAGCCTTCAAAACACGGTACTGAGAATTTCCCATCACTGTCCCTAGATTTAGAATTTTGGCAACTTCCACAGGGAGGCTTTGAAAGTTAATTGCTCTTGTATGACAAGAAAAAGATGAGAAATTATTTGTGGGACAATCAGATGAAAGTTTAAATTCTTATGTTTGGCTAGGGGCTGTCCCATGATCAAAGACAGATGGGAAATAGAAAGTAACTCTGAAAGAATGAATTTTCAGGGAAGTAAGGATGTTTATAAAAATTCTGAATGTTCCCTGAAGCATGACTCCTGTTGGTCTTGCTCTAATCAGATGCATTATTAATATGACAGTAGTGAATAAAGAAAAGCTAGTGAATAGTTGTAGGATGGTAAAATGAAAGAGATAATAGGTTCTTCATTATTTCTGAACTGCATTACCTGGCTAATTTCTAAGCCAAGAAAGCTACTAATAATAGCTGTATTGATAATTCTGATTATTTTACTTTCTTACATTCTGGTCTTTCTGCTCTGTGATTTACTTTCAGTTGAAAAAATGTTTACCACAAATTATCTTTAGGCTATATAGAGTCACATTAGTTGTGTACTGCTGTGATCATGTGCCCTCTGTAGACAGTTTAATGGAAAATTCTGATTGTTCTAGTTGGCTCACATTTGAAAGAGTTACATAAAACTTCTTTTGAGTCATTAACACAGCATCCTAACAAAGAGTAAGCTGATTTTTTACAATAAAAGGTCAAGCAAGAGAAAGTCATTTAGAAGGCAGAAGAGATTGCCTTCCTGGGGTCATTTTTATTCTGAATTATGAAACAACTTCAAAGGCATGAGTCAATCACTTAGTATTTCTGGTGCAAAACATTACTACTGAACAACCATAGTTCAATGACAAGATCTCTACTGGATTGACATAGATGAGAGCTAATGATGGCCCATCCATGCACGTGTGCAGGTATATTTAAAGGGTATGTGTGGGTAGTTAACCAGGGTCATACCTAGCTTTCATTATAACTCTCTATTTTCTCTATTTACTCAGCCCCTGACTTTATGATGAACAATCCATTTGGAACAAACTTTTTGTGTCCTCTCAGATACGTAGAGTTTACACATTTCCCCCCAACCGCTTAATGTAATGCTTTAAACGTTTTCCCCTGACTTTTCTTGACTCATTCACTTACCTGTGCTCTGAAGTGATTTGTCTGATTGTTTACATTACAAGAGGTTAACAGGAATAGAGAGTTAAAGTCAGGAATGTGTGGACCTTTCTGACCTTGATTAGTTGTAACTTAAGTCAAAAGTGTGGTGGGTGTTTATGAGACAAGATCTATTGTTTTAAGGCTCTTCGAACCTTAGTTGGAGTTTCAACAAATACATTTCATGACCACCTTTTCCCAGTTTTAGTTCTGGAAAACAACAACAACAACAATAGGTATTGTACAAACAAATTAAAAAGGAGAAGTTCATGTGTTGAGTATCAAACATGTACCTGAAATTATACAGTTTTAGAAAAGAGACCTCAGAGGGTTCCTGTTCTGCTTCTCTCACTTTACAATTGAAATAAATGAAACTCAGGGAGTTTAAGGGACTGACCTAATATTATATAGCTCATTAAGGGCAGCGTTACGATGAGACTCAGGAACTGGGAGGCATCATAGCTCTGTGTCCTCACTATTATATATCATCTTCCCTCAGTTAATCCTTTTGATAAGGACTATATTAATCAATTCTCATCTTTTTAATTAGAGTAAACTGTGTGTGTTGATGTAATCAACAAGCTGTTCATTAAACACTGAATTTTTCTTGTCCTAACCTTCCTACTGAAAGAAAAACGCTAAAGTAGCAAATATTTTTGACAAGGTAACAAAATGCAATCCAGTGTGAAATCTTTAATGACATCAGTCTGAAACGTGGAATGGTTGATATCTACATACACAGAGTGAGGGAGCATAGGCTTTCTGAAAAGCTTTTCAGAAAGGACACAGTATTAACAGATGTTTAAGCAAAGCAGATGTGGAAAGAAAAAAAGAGCTGACCTTTTCCGTACAGTGTGCTTCCAGGTGCTAGTGAGGATGAAAATAGACAAGACTTAGCCTTGCAGAATTCCTCTTTGCTAAGATGGTAACAGCATTGACAATGAAGAAGGAAAGAACTGAGAGTTAATGAAGTCCTTCCACTATTAGGAGTTGTTTTATACCAGTTTGTTTAAAGATGGCATGGATTGATCTTAAACTTTGAGATTTTAGATGAAATAATTATTAGCACTCTTTATTAAAGAAAATGTACTGAATTGGGTGCCCGAGTGGCTCAGTTGGTTAGGCATCCATCTTTAGCTCAGATCATAATCCCAGGGTCCTGGGGTGGAGTCCTACATCCTACCCGTGCTTGGTGGGGAGTCTGCTTCTCCCTCTACCCCTCCCACCTACTTGTGTGCACACTCTCTCTCCAGTAAATAAACAGAATTTGAAAAAAAGAAAGAGAGAGAGAAAGAAAGAAAGGAAGAAAGAAAAAAAGAAAGAAAGAAAGAAAGAAAGAAAGAAAGAAAGAAAGAAAGAAAGAAAGAAAGAAAGGAGAAAGAAAATGTACTGAATTAAAGCAGGGCAACATTCGGAAGGGATCATTTTGTCCTGCATATGAATGCTATGCAAAAAACCAGGTAATCTCTTACATTATAACTAAACATTAAAATAAATCCTAGGACATTAAAAAAAATGGTACTAGGAAGTTGTCTCTATATGTTAATTTGCTGTTGCTGAGACTAGTGTGGAAAACTGTTTCCTACTGCCCAAATCCAACTGAATATGCAAAGGGTATGGCAAGATTAAAATTCAGTCTAAATGATATTAGCAAATTTTACTGTATATTAATTTCTTGCTATCTTTCTGAAGCTAATTGTGCTATGCAGTCAGTGTCTCCTATTCCCCAAACTCTGCTAAGAATGAAAGATAGAGCCATGATTCAGCAAAATTGGTTCACAGATAAAAAAATTAATCTCTCTTCTAGAAGGATCAAAAGTGGTACGTATAATTATTTATAAACAATTAATATGCAAGAGCTCATAGTGATAGGTAGTTATAGGTACCTATTCTAAATGCTTTATAAATATTTCCGTATTTAATATTCACAAGAGTCCAGTGAAGTAAAGTATATTATTTTTCCCATTCTACAGACAAGATGCAGAGAAACTGTAACTTGTTCTAGAAAGTGGCAGACCTAGTCTAAAAAAGAAAAAGGCTATGAACAATTTGCTTATGTACTTTATCCTGCAGCTTATATCCATTTGTAGTAATCTGAGCTGTCATGATAGGTTATCTTTTGAGTACAAAATCCGAAATATATGGAGAAATTAAAAGAGTATGAATCTATTGATATTTCTTGAGTTCCTTGACAAATATTTACTAAGGACCAACTGTGTACTAAAACCAAGGATTCTCTATTCATTGATGATAAATAGCTCCCAAAAGAACGGAGTTTTTTTCTTTCAACTGCCTTCAGAACAACTTTATGTAAAATATATATAATGGGTGTGAACCTAGACGTACATTCTTTAAACAAAGAGAAAGAGAGTTTTCAGATACTTCTTCAGATAATACCTCAAATACTTCTTCAGATACTTACAAGCCTAGAACAAGTGGCAATTCATTGGAAGACATATATATTCCCAGGCTATGTTCAGCTTGTCTCGAACTACTAGACCTATTTCCCGACTTTGTTCAAGACAGTTAAAAATTAGTATTCATTAGAAGATGTGCTTGGGGCACCTGGGTGGCTCAGTCGGTTATGCGTCAGACTTTTGATTCCAGCTCAGGTCATGATCTCAGGGTTGCAGGACTGAGGCCCATTTGAACTCTGCATTCAGCACTGATTCTACCTCTCCCTCCCCCTCTGCTCCTCACCTGACTCATGCTGTCTCTCTCTCACACACACTCTTAAATAGATAGATAGATGGATAGATAGATAGATAGATAGATAGATAGATAGATAGATAGATAGATAAAATCTTTAGGAAGGAAGGAAGGAAAAAGTTTCTTCACTTACATGAAAGTTGTTGTTTTTTGGGGGGGGGTATTTGTATTTTTTTTTCTGATAGCCACCATAAAGTGCACTGAAATGGAGTAAAGTTGACAATTTTTCAAGGCATTTGAAGGGAGAAAATCTCAGTAAGAGAATTAACCATTTTCAATGGAAAAGACCATATTTAATTTGGCTGTGAAGATTGAGAAGTAGGCAGACTTTCAGCCACGTTCGCACACAAAACAAACACCTACAGAGGCCTCTGGTAAACATCTCAATGCTTTGAGAAGCTAAGAACCAAGAGTGGGAGAAAGTACTTCCGAACTGATGTCTGAGATGTCCAATGAGAGTAAATAGAAATAAAGATATTATCTCACTTGAAAGGTTGTCAGATAAAATACAGGCCAATACAATTACAAATATTGCATGGAACACACTTCATCTAAAAAATGATTTGTTGTTTATCTGAAATTCAAACTTAACTGGGAATCCTGCATTTTTATCTGCTAACTCTAGCAACATTCCTGACTTCCCAAGACTTATTCTGACTCCTTGCTTCTGGTGGCTCTCATTGTCTTGGTCAGAGATTCCAGGAGGGGAGGGGATGTTTGCGGTGATGGGAAAGGTTGGGATGGGATGGTGTCTTGAACAGGGACCATTGCAAAGGCCTCCCAAAAGGCCTCGAAGTTGGAAGCTTGAAACTCCTGCCTATAGAAGTCCTTGGAAGACACAAGTGTTGGGTTGGCTCCTCATAACGCCTCTCTTGGCCCTGGGATTAGTCAGCCTGCCTTCATGTCCACAGCGACTCCTTTATTTCTGTTCAGAATGGGTCTTAGTCTCAAGTTTTTTCTAGTCTGCACTCTCATGGAAGACTCTTCATGGCACAAGGTCCAGGGTCTTTGTACCTACGCTGCCATCCCCAGCTTCAAGCACAGAGCTCAGGACATAGTAGAGGGCCAGCAGATGTTTACTAAACTAGAGGTTCTCAAATGTCTCTGAGGTTCTTGATGTTCTCCTTCTAATAATGGTAAGGGGGAAACTCACATTAAATCATTCTTTCCTAAGCCCTCACACGATACTGTTGTATCATGTGCCCAGCATGGTATCTGAAATATGGGATGTAAACTATTTGTTGAGTGAGTGAGTGAGTGAGTGAGTGAATGCAAATTATGATATTTGAGTACAAAGAGGGCTGGCATAAGTTTGATCTGAACTTTATAGAAATAACTTTTCATCAAAAGGGCTTTTCTGTATTTTAGATGCTGGACCGGGATGGGAGAGGAGGCTGGTTAGATGTTACTGGGCTTGGGACACAATGAGAAGAGTTGGTGGAAGGGTGCCTTGAGGAAGTGGGGAGAGGGATTACTCACAGGGTTCACTCCCCCAAGATAAGAAGTGTTTGAAGTAGGAGGAGAGACTGGGGACATAGGCAATGCCAAACAATAGTGATAGAAGGAGGAAGGGGAAGGAAATTGCAAACCCTGTTATCAGAAAGGGGTGGAGAGTTCCTAAGGCTGCTGGGTCCTCTGGGCCCTTTCTCCAAGTGGTCCTATATCTGAAAGTGACAGATCTCAATCCATATGCATTAGTTAGGGATTACCCACAGTCAGAGAGATTACTGAATTTTTACTTTCACATAAAACATCAAACCCTCTTAAAAGTAATTCAATTTGAAATACTTATCACATTCCACTGAAATCTTTGATATGGGCAAGATAAAAAAAACTGTGAGTGGGGCGCCTGGGTGGCTCAGTTGGTTAAGCCACTGCCTTTGGCTCAGGTCATGATCCTGGAGTCCCGGGATCGATTTCTGCATCAGGCTCGCAGCTCTGTGGGGAGTCTGCTTCTCCCTCTGACCTTCTCCTCTTTCATGCTCTCTCTCACTTACTCTCTCTCTCTCTTAATAAATAAATAAAATATTTAAAACAAACAAACAAAACAAAAATCACTGTGAGTCACAGCTGAGCTTTCCCTCAAATCTTCTCTAATTGGTTTACATTATAAAATAAGGTAAAGGCATATCAGATAGGTAGCTCATTGCCATTTTATCTTGGGATATTTTCCCACCAAGATAAAAGCAGACATAGAACAGGTTGAAATAAATTTAACAATACCACAGTCAAGATTGAAACAAATGGATATTAAACCATAAAGAATGACTTTTAATACTTGAAGATTTGTTGTTGTTTTAAATTAGTAAAAAAAAATTGTTACTCTTCCTTTTTTTTAAGAACTACTCAACTTCAGAAATTGAGAGTTTCCATCGTTTCTTCTCCATGACCCAGAACACAGCTGTCTTGGGCTGAATTTAACTGAAGCCAGCCTGGACGTGGTATTGGTTAACTGTTTTAAGACAGAGAACTGTCTTCAGGTTTCAGAACTCGACTTAAAGTTGTTGCCCACATATATGCCTCATGAGAAATAGATTAAAAGAAGACCCAGAAACAGCTGGAAACATTCTTGTTCATATCTCACACGCATTCTGTAAAATAAAAATGGTAAAAGTTAAGTCATTTGGACTATGATATATGACATGGTGGACTTGATGAAAATTCTGTTTCCCTTTCTCTTGATATATTATCTACGTAGTGACAGAAGGGTGATGAGTGTTCATGCTGTTAATGCTGTCATTAATCATTTTGCTATATACTTATTTTAATGTATTTTTAAGGCAAACTTGGACTACTGGATACTTATACAGTACTCTTTTACAGGATATGGATAACTTCTGTCATAACCTCTAAAAATCCTTCATAAAAAATACACTTTGAGCTTGAATCCAGAAGGTTAGCTTTCATAATAGTTCATCTTTGAACCCCCCGCAATAGGCTCTTTTCACTAAATGTTGATATAATATCCGGCCTATCAAGGGAAATCAGTGTTTAATGCTTCTGAAAGGCATAGAACTGTGCAAATGTGGTGTTTTATAAGGCATTAATCCAGAGATCCAATAATCTGTACAGTGAACTTTATCTTGACAGGTAAGTCAACCCGCTGCTAAGGAAAACAGCCAGACAACACTACCCTTGTTGTGAACTACAGGTGGTTCAGAAACTGGGTGAACATGGGAGAAAGCTCACAGCCTCAGATGGCAGGAGGGAATGGTTGGGAAGGAAGCCAAGCTCGGTGCGTTGGTTAGGCAGGTGCTTGAGACACTTAAAGGAGAAAATAGAAATCAAAAATCAAAAGCAGGTGCCTGCTTAGGTTTTATGGCTTTACTAGAAATAATGAAAGAGCTAACGTTCAGAACACAGATTAAGATAGTTCTTTCTAAGGAATCTTAGTTTGGAAGAATGGATTGATGCTTTGGAAATAGCCCTGCTCTCAGGATTAATTGTGTCCAGATTAATTACAGGGAAATCCTGTTAAATCTAAGAACAGATGTATTTGTCAGCCTCAGAAGTATTTATTAAATCCCTCCAGTGTCTGTGACAGAGTTCTATCCTCTATCCTGCCTTTTTTAAGCAAAACATGTAATCTTAGGAAACATGATTTGCAATAATTTTTTAGCAGTTGTAACCAAATGACATATAGGTGTATTTAATTCACTTACGGAGCCAAGTTCTGATACTGTACATAGGGAGAAAAACAATTTACCCCTCTGACAGGAATTTGCAACTTGTAATATTAAGAAAACACTTGCTTAAAATAAAATAACCAATGGGTGAAGATTGTGTTACACCAGTAATATCTTGATGAAAGTTTTCTTTAAAAACGTGAGAGTGGAAAAATAAAATAAAACCACTTAAAGAGAAATTAGGAAAATAGCAAAGAATTTGTGAGTGGGAATAATTAACGTCTCAAGTGAAAATGATTATGTTTCATAGTTATATCAAGAAAAGTATACTGAGTGGACAGCAGACAGAACAACGTGCTTTCCTGGTCAGACTCCTAACCTACTGTGAATTTATAGTTCATGCATGAAGGTTCCAGAGAGCTTGGTGGATTCTTTAAGGTACTGAAAGCTGAGGGATTGCATTTTGTGTTTGGTTTGCCCATGAGTCATCTATAAAGCCTCATCTATAAATACACGGCATTTTATCTGCTAGAAAATCTTTTGATTTCCTGCACCTAAGTGTCCAGTGGGAAGAATCTCTAGCCTTGCCACCTTGCTTTCACTTCCTGTCAGGGCTCTCCTCCAGCTCGGACTGCTCTCCCGTGGGATCCAGAGCCCTTCTAAAGCGGTTTAACCTGTAACAGGGGCGTGAAGTGCAGGGACACCAGCTGTGCATTGGTGATGTGCACCGGAAGTACAGTTGGATGCTTCATGCCCTTTGCCCAAATTAAAGGTGCTGAACGATGCATTTCCCAATTCTTGTTATTCTCTCTCCAGATTTCCCAATTTGAATTCTTTAAGGGTATGGACTTTTTGTTTGGCCCAGCACCCCAGACCCTCTATTCCCTCCACTCCCCATTTCCTTCTCTCCAAGGGAACAAGGGTCCTTTCCTACTTGAGGCTCAGATGAACCTAAATCAGTTGTTTTTGGGATTACCTCCTCCTATCATGAAAGATGACCAGCTGACTCTTACTCAGGAGTTTTGCCTCTAGGTTAAATTCTAGGATGTTCTGTTCTTGCCGCACTACCTTGGTATGTGGCATTGGAGCCCTTCTCTGTTCCTTTTGGTTTTATTTTTTAGCTGCTACCCTTCTGCTTTTATCCATATTCTACAGTTTTTTCTTTCTCTTACTTTTTCTTAACTATTATTCTGTTCTCCTTTTTAAACCACACACACTTCACCTACAAAAAAACCATATTTTCCCCTAGATGAGACATTATTGATTTTTTTTATAATGCTGTATTCCTAGTCAGAGTCTCAAAAGTTTTATGTGTTAAATTAATAGTGTACTCTTACATATTTAAGCTAAAGCTTTTTATTTCTATTGTATATTTAAAATAGTGATAATTTATCTTAATTATCTACATTTATACATATTTTAATACAGAAGACCTTAGATTCCAACCCTGTTTGAGTGAAGGGAGGGAGTTAATTTATGACAAGATTAATTTTCTCAAGTATAAAAATGCAGAATTTGGAGGGGAAAAACCCTAAGTAATATTTTTTAATCTGCTTGATTAAATATTTGAAAATAGTTAATCATTTTAATCCATAATTTATTACTATTATTTCCTTTCATTCTTGGTTATTTTATCAGTTGTGACTTAGGACATATGTTTGTGTGCATATCTACTCATGTATGCTAATGGCTTGATGGTAAATATTTTAACGTTTAAGTGGGTAACAAACGTGTGGACACACCCATCTTCCCTAGTTCACTCTTCAGGTCCAATTTCCAGTTTCTTTCATTCAATAAATATAGTGAGTAATCACCATGTATTGGACATCCTATTCCAGACTGGGGGTAGAGAAATTAAAACCTTACTTCCTGTCCTCAAGGGGGTTACGATCCAATGAAAGAGTGAAATAGTTACTCTGTAGTTTAGGGAGATCTATCAAGAGGAAGAGCCAGCATGTTCCTGGCTGGAGGAACAAGTACAAAGGTACGGAGCCAAAAGAGAGTGCAGTGCATTCACCTGGAAGTTCCTGCCAGTTTCTCTATTTTCTCTGTGAAGCAACAGACAAGTATTGATGCAAAGAGCGAGAGGGAAAAGCATGCATGGCAGATGGGCGGTACCTAGAATATCTAAGTGCAAAGAGACAGAAAGTAGAATGGAGGTGACCAGGGACTATGGGCAGCAGGGAGAAGAAATTCTTTATATGAATACAGAGTTTTTGTTGAAGACGAAGAAAAACTGTTTCATACAGATGGTTGTGACATTCATACAACACTGTGAATGTGATTAATGTCACCAAATCATATACAATAGACAGTTGAAATGACAGATATTATGTGTATATTGCCACAACAAGAAAATGACTTTGAGTGTGCATGGCTTTGCAGACAATGGGGCGGGGGTTTGTTTGCCACAGTGGAGAACAGGAATGAGAGCCCACCAGAGACATGGCATGGACATGCTGGCAACTCTCAGCCCATCAGGATCGTGTCACCTGTCTATGTGGTTCTGCGACTTCTGCCACAGCGTGTGGTGGCCTGGAGGGAAGGGTGGATATAGGGCTTTTGTCAGACAGGTGTGGAGAGCTAGAAACTAAAACAGCTGTGTGTGTGTGTGTGTGTGTGTGTGTGTGTGTGTGTGTGTAATGAGAAAATGGTTGAGAGGCTGGCTCATGAATTTTAAGCCAAGGCTTGGAAGGGCATGAGTCTAGAGAGGGACTGATTAAGTAAAGGAAAAGCAAAAGATCATGAGACAAGAGGAAGAATGCTGGAAAGATCTAAGATCATCACAGAAGCTGAGATGAAGGCTGAGATTTTGGAAGCACAGCACTGTGGGCAGTGACTTAAGCCCCAGGTGTGTCCAGGGAGGTGGGTATGTTAAGGGAGGCTAGAGACAAAGAAATCAGCAGTTGTGAGTTGATGGAACTACACTCTGCAGAAGATCCAGGACAAGATCCTGTGGTTGCATGAGCTTTCTTAGCACATGACATATTGTTTATTCATTTGTCACATACATCCATTAAGTGTATGTGACATTTTGTACCAGACGCTGCCCTAGGTGCTGGGAATGAAAGTCCAGGAAGAAAGACAATTCCCTGCTCATCTGGAATTTACAGTCCAGTGAAGGGGCAAGCTGGGCAGTAGCCAAAATAAAGAGACACAAACTCATCACGTGGGCATGTACTATTGGTCAGAGTTAGTGAGGCTTGATCACGTAAGAGGGGCACACCAAGGTGGTCAGGAAGGGCCTCAATAGAGAGTTATGTGGATACCTACAAGTTAAGAAAATCAAGTTCAGTCATCCATTTTATTTATTTTCTTTGAGAATGTCATGTTCCCAGCACAGTGCCAGGCACAAGGAATGCAAAGATACATGAAACAGAGGCCCTGGTCACACAAATAGTATAGAGATAACGTAATATCATTGGAATCCAGAAAGACCTTCCGGGACTCCAAGGATGGATTTGGAGTTGTAATTTTTCCTAATTAATATCAGGAGTTTTTATTATCAATGATGCCTGCAAAATATTTTATTAAGGAATAAATTATACCAAAAATATATTATTAGTAGTGAATGGTCAATGGGGCGCAACTGAAATGATATAGAAAATACAGCATTATCCTATATGGGAGGAAAAAATTCTCAATTAAGAGGAGAAGACAGGAGAAAAATGCATATTACATGATGAGTAATTTCCATTGCCCCAGAAACTCTGAAATATAACTCCCTCTGTAGTCACCACATTATTATAAGGTACTAACAGGAAAACACTTAACATTTATAAAAACAGCTACTCTTGAACAATTTCTGTTGAAGAGGGATGTCTTGAAGTTTATACTTTTTTAAAATTTCAGAAATTAAATATACTTTATAATATTGTTTACACTCCTTCTAGTGTTGTTAGTGACAACAAGAGAGTGTCACTGGGTGTTGACAGAACTCCTCTTTTGTCCTCCTAGTCCCTCATTGCATCTGAAAAAATCAGGGACTGGGGCACCAAAGTGATTCTGAGGATCTCATTTCATGAGAAAACCTAGAAATTTTATTAGCTAACCAGGCTTTCTCCAACAGCTTTAATGAAAGATTTGAATACAAGTCAACTCTAGATTACTTTAAATAATGAAATAAGTTTACTCTCATGACTGACAGAGATAACATTTCTTTAATAATTATAATGTATTATCTCACAACCTCTAAAGTTCTACAAATAAGGGAGGAAAAACCCCATCAGCTTAGATGGACAAGGGCTCCGGAGAAGGGCAAGAGAGCTGTGGGTGAGTCAAGTGAGAGCTGGAGTTAACCAGAGAGATCAGACTTGAGCCTTGGTTCTATAATTTATTAGCTGAAAATCTATCATGTAAGTTTTCTGAACCTGTTTCTTTGCCTGTTTTTTTTTTAAGTGAATGCCTACATCTTGCATTTGTTATATTAAGTAATATATACAAAGTACTTTATCCTACATAGTGTTTAACTAAGGCAAAGGCTTATTACCGAAAAATTCCTAAAGAAAATATCTTATCTATTCAGATTAAGTAACAAGTTGGGAGTTACTCCTGAGATCTTGCCAAAAGATCTGCCTCTAGAATATGGACTGTATGCTGCCTGTCTTTCGTAGGCCCAAGGTTTGCTCCATATGTGTCTGTGGAATGAATAGAATGGCAGTGGGAGGTCAGCCCAGGGAAGGGTGCGAGGGTTCCAGCCTCTTCTGACTGTGCACACCACACACTTAGCTGCCCTTAACTCATGTCTGCAGGTGGAATACAGGGACACCAGAAGAAATTGTATTGCTCCAAATAAAGTCACTTGTTGAATGAATACATTTTTTAAAATGCAAGTAGGCGATGTATCAGCTCCAATCATAGATTGTCCCCAATCTTTCCTATTATCTACAGCTTCCATTTGGATAACATTTTGAATTGACAAGCCTCTCTCACATATAGTTTAACTCTGATCAGGGTAAATAGAAAATTTGTTCTTGTCTGCATTTGACAGGTAAGGAAACTGATGTTCTGGGGGAGGTTAAGTAGCTTCGACCAGTGCTGCGGCTTACCATTCTCTGAGCTGAGATTTGAATTCCGTTCTTATTCCTCCCCAGTTTATCACCATTCTCTGCCCCTCTAGTGTCTTCTTGTTATTTGGTACGATGCTATGCAGAACTTAGCTGGACTGGAATCTTATGAGAATTGCAGAATTGATGTAGACCAAATAATGTTAATAATGATAGCTAACATTTAATGAATGCTCATTATATGTGAAGAACCATTCTAAGTATTTTCCATGTATTATTGCACTGGATCCTTACCAAAAACCCTCTGAGGGAAGCACTATCATTATCCCCATTTTATAGATGCCAAGGCTGAGGAAGAGAAAAGAATGGTAACTTGTCCAAATCACACAGGCAGTTGGTGGGAGCCAGGGAATCAGCCCAGTTATCTGCCTCCTTTACCTGCCTCACCACTTTACTGCCCAAGTGAGCGGCCTTTTCCAGCTCTTCAGATGATACGTTTATTGACCTTAAAGAGCTGGGTAGCACCAAGGTAGTGCTTCACAATGTATGTTTGAGTGTCCTCCAAGCATGCAGAGGTCTAAAACTAGCCTCTGTATACACGCAGTCATTGCAAAATGGATGAATCTTAATTAGTCAGTTTGCCTGTATCAATGTAATAAAGCATGGTTGTATAGGAAGTTACATTTGTTCAACCTTTATGGCTAAATAAAAAGGCTGAAGGAGGCCACAGTATGCCTCAAGTTGGCATCAAGATGATTCCAGCCACTAGACACTTCTTCAATTCCAGTAGCCTGCGAACACGGTAAGTGATTTGTGACACACTGACCCAGGGTCTCCCCTATGGTAATGATCGTCCCTGAAAGCATATGTGAAAAATACGGAAAGGAATTATAATATGTGTAAAGTCAGTGAAATATTATGACATGACATTAAGCCTGAAGATTCCAGGCACTTATCAGTGTACATGAGGAAAATACTAAACACAGCCAGAGATTTTAATCAGCAATGCAGAGTTCACAGCTAATGTTATGGAAGCCAGCTTCTCTAGAACTTTCAGCAACATTTTTTTATGGGGAAATAAATAATATGAGATTGCATTTCAGAATCTCCATAACAAGACTGTGAAATAGAGCCTGAAGGGAGCACTGAAGGAACAGTTGCCACATCACGTATCTCTGGGGGAAAGAGCTTGCATGGAAAGAATTACAGTGAGCTCTTTACTCTTCTATTACTCAAGGAGGGGAAATGGGTCACTGTAAGGAAGGTAATTTCCTACAATAAAACTGAAAAACGACGTGAAATAATGGTTCATAACCATAGGCTCCTGGCAAAGGCTTGCTGGCCTGGTACAGTTAGAAGAAACCAAATTCTTTTTTTAAACAGGGGCTTCTGACAACAAAATACTCTGCACAAGAACTTCTCCATTCTTAAGTATAAGGGTGATGGCCCAGGATGACTGAACGTAGAAGGAGGAATAGGAAAGATAAGAAGTTAATGGAATTGCAGAGTCACTGGCATTCTTATATATGGGAGGGTGGATGGCAAGTCCTGCTTACTGCTCGTGGTTGTGGGTGCAGCGATGATGAGCCTTAATTATAGAGCATTAAGAGAAGGTGAAAAAAAACATCTTTTTCCCCTTTTTGGTCAGTTTTTAACCATAGCATTATTTGTAATTTCAGACATTTGGAATGAAATGTCCAAGCTTATTAAAATATGTTATAATGTGTTTATCCAACAAAAATGTATATATTCACTAAAATTAAAAAAGTTCAATAGACTGGGAAAATTCTCACAATCTAGTACTAAGTGAAAAAAAATCTCAAAATTTGGTATGAAAGTTAATCTTTTTTTTAAACATGCAAAGAAAAAACTGAAAAGGAAAAATTTTTCAAATGTTATCAGCCCTCTCCCCCTTTCTGGTAATATCACAGGTAATTTTAATGTTTCTATTTATAATTTTCTGTGTCTAAAAACTATAATCATTATTATGTATTCTATATTTAAAATTACTAAACTTTATATAAGAAAAGAGGATAATTAATGACAATGAAGCCACAGAGCCATAGGCATAATTAAAATTTATATTTATACTAAGGAACAGACCCTAGTAGTAACCAGTCATCTAAAAGTACAGTAGAATATTTATTCAGTCAGAAAATGATCCCACTATGCGCTGTTCACTAAAAAAGGCATGTGGAATTCAGAAATAAAAGTACTAGTCCCAGCTGGGGGAACTTAGGACTGAGGTGGTAGGGCAGGGAAGCCTAGAGAAAGCAGTTACCCACAGTGCTCTGCGGTTGCTGGCCCAAGGTGTCCCATAGGAACACACGCGAGGAGGGACACCCCAGCCACTGGGATTTGTGGGAGGCTTTTGGGGGAGCTGACATCTGACTTGATTCCTGAAGGATAAGTGAAAAAAAAAAAAAAGTAGGGGAGGTCTTTCAGCAAAGGGAATGTATGAAGACAGAGTTGAATGAGGGCAATAGCTCTCCAAAGTAATCGCATAGGAAGAAATTCAGGGGAGGAAAGAAGAAAATTTGACCAAACCCGATGCTCTGGAGATGGAGAAGCAGAGAAAGATTGAAACGAGATTCAGCATTCTGGAAGAATGTGACAGGTAGGGGCATCACTGGATAACACAGGAACTGGAGATGGAAAAGCAGGAAAAATTAGAGATATCTATTAGTGAGGTAAACGATACACAATGCTGGGGTATAATCATTCGTTCTACAAGTTTTTTATTGAACACTACACACAAGGACTGTTCTGGGCACTGAGTATGCACTAGTGAGTCGGGCAGACGAGGCCTCTGCTCTCATAATGCTCCAGGTTTGCCTGGGAGACAGACCACAAACAAACAAGACAATGTCTGAAATGATAAGGGCTATAAAGAAAATTATAGCACTCATGGATGCCACGAGAGGAAGTAATATAGTTATTTAGACTGGGTGTCAGGAAAGGCCCCTTGGAGGGGCTCAAGAAATATTAGGGATAGGATAGCAGTGTGGTAGCATTCACTAACTGGATCCTTTCTTTGTGACAAGTGGATTATTCCATTACATCCATAATATAATCTTACAGGTAGGTGGTGTTGAAGGGCAGAAACTTGTCAGAGTCAAACACAACTCTGCCTTTAGCCACGTTTTTTCTTTTTTCTTTTTAATTTAAATTCAGTTAGCCAAGGGGCACCTGGGTGACTCAGTCAGCTAAGTGTCTCCCTTGGGGCTCAGGACCTGATCCCAGCATCCTGGGATCAGGTCCTGCATCAGGCTCCTTGCTCAGCAGGGTGCCTGCTTTCCCTCTGCCTGCTGCTCCCCCTGCTTGTGCTCTCTCTCAGACAAATAAATAAATAAAAATCTTTTTAAAAAATTGTTTAAATTCAATTAGCCAATGTACATCATTAGGTTCAGATGTAGAGTTCAGTAGTTCATCAGTTGCATATAACACCCAGTGCTCATCACAACACGTGCCCTCCTTAATGCCTATCATCCAGGCACCCCATCTCCCTGAGCATCTCCCCTCCAGCAACCCTCACTTTATTTCCTAGAGTTAAGAGTCTCCATGGTTCATCTCCCTCTCTGACTTCTTCCCCTTCAGTTTTCCCTCCCTTCCCCTATGATCCCCTGTGTCCAGCCACACTCTTAAACACAAGTACTTTTATGTGTACCAAGTTGGGCCTTAAGAGGTAAGGGATGCCATTATGGGAAGGAATACAATCACCCAAGGACACGATAACATGAGGAAAAGAGGTAGAGGGGTTCTGAAAACTGAAAGCTAGGGAATGCCAACACTAAGAGGGTGGGAGAGGAGCTCTGAGGACAAACTCCTCAGTCATGTGGCCTGACAGCCCTGAGACAAGCTAGCGTGGTAAGGAAGCGGACGGTCAGCAGTGCCCCACTGTCCACATGACCTAGAAAGGACAACAACAATGCAAAACATCCATTCGATTTAGCAACCAGACAATTAGTGGTGACCTTGGCAAGAGAGGTTTCAATGAAGTAGTGAGGGAGGCCAGATTGCAGGGTTGATAAAGAAAGATGTCTTTTTCTAAGAGAAAGGATAAAGGCAGCACACCTTGCTATGAGGGTTTCGGTTTGGTTTAAGGAAGGGTAAGCCTTTTCAGAGGAAGGTTGAGGGTAAAGGCTATAGAGACAATAACTGATGTGGCAAAGTCCTCATAAGGACAAGAAAGGACAGTAAACTGAGCACAGGTGGAGGGCTATGTCTTAGTAGGAAGAGGTGCCTCTCTTAGATAACAGGGGTGAGGATTTCTTTTCTCTGAAGTAGACCTTATTGTCATCTGCTGAAGACCCCAGGGCAGGGGGTGGGGAGGTTTACAGAATTAGTCCTTAAAGGCATTTTCCTGAAGGTTCTGCTTTGAGATGGGACTTGTGGCCTGTATACAAGACTCCAAATAGCCCCGAGGTTCCTGTGAGTTTGGACTCCTTGCATTTGTGGCAGCATCAGGTACACAGCAGTGAGATTTCCTGCAATCAGGCTGGCAGCCAGGCCAGGCAGGGAGCTGGGCTGGGCTGGGCTGTGTGGCGCAAGCTGCCCCGGAGGCATCTGTTC
>PITA01014297.1:0-54068 GCA_004023965.1 Spilogale gracilis
CCGTTTGTATATCTTCTATGGAGAAGTGCCTCTTCATGTCTCTTGCCCATTTTTTGATGTGTTCATCTTCTTTTTGGATGTTGAGTTTGAGTAGTTCTTTATAGATCTTGGATACCAGCCCTTTGTCTGTAGTGTCATTTGCAAATATCTTCTCCCATTCTGTGGGTTGCCTCTTTGTTTTGTTGATTGTTTCCTTTGCCGTACAGAAGCTTTTTATTTTGATGAAGTCCCAGAAGTTCATTTTAAGCACCTACCTTCAAGTCAGGTCAAGATTCTGGATTCCTGGGATTGAGCCCTGCATCAGTCTCTCTGCTTGGCAGGGATTCTGCTTCTGCCTCTGCCCCTTACCCCACCTCTGCTCTCTCTTTCTCTTACTCTCTCAAATAAATAATTTAAATCTTTAAAAACAGCATTTGTTCTTACAGGCCATGAACATGGAATGTCTTTCCATTTCTTTGTGTCATCTTCAGTGTTCAGAGTACAGATCTTTTACCTCTTTGGTTAGGTTTATTCTTAGGTATCTTATGGGTTTTGCTGAAACTGTAAATGGGATTGATTTCTTGACTTCTCTTTCTGTTATTTCATTATTGGTGTATAGAAATGCAACAGATTTCTGTATGTGATTTTGCATCCCGAGACTTCATGGAATTCATTTATCAGTTCTAGCAGTTTTATGGTGGGGTCTTTTGGATTATCTGTACAGAGTATCATTCGATCTGCAAATAGTGAAAACAGCTTCTTCTTTGCCGATTGGGATGCCTTTTATTTCTTTTGTTGTCTGATTGCTGAGGCTAGGACTTCCAGTACTATGTTAAATGACAGTGGTGAGAATGGACATGCCTGTCTTGTTCCTGACCATAGAGGAAAAATCTCAGTTTTTCCCAATGAGGAAATTAACAGTAGGTTTTTTGTATATGGTCTTTATAATATGTTGAGGTTTGTTCCCTCTAACTCTGTGTTAAGGTTTTTTTTTTTTTTTATCATGATTGTATTTTGTCAAATGATTTTTCTGCATTTATTGAAAGGATCATATGGTTTTTATCCTTTCTTTTATTAATATGGTTTATCACATTGATTGAACCATCCCCGTAGCCCAGGAATAAAACTCACTTGATTGTGGTGAATGATTCTTTCAATGTATGGTTGGATTCTATTTGCTAGTATTTTATTGAGAATTTCTGCATCCAAGTTCATCAGGTATATTGACCTGTAGTTTTCTTTGTGGAGTCTTTTTCTGGTTTTGGTATCAGGTTGGCCTCACAGAATGATTTTAGAAATTTCCCTTTCATTTCTATTTTTTTGAACAGTTTGAGAATTAACTCTTCTTTAAATGTTTGGTAGAATTCCCCTAGGAAGCCATCTGGTCCTGAACTTTGGTTTGTTGGGAGATTTTTGATTACTGTTTCAATTTCTTTGCTGGTTATAGGTCTGTTCAAGTTTTCTACTTCTTCCTGTTTCAGTTTTGGTAGTTAATATGTTTCTAGGAATTTGCCATTTCTTCCAGGTTGTCCAATTTGTTGGCATATGATTTTTCATAATATTCTCATAATTATTTGTATTTCTGTGGTGTTGGTTATTTCTCCTCTCTCAATTGTGATTTTATTTGGTTCCTTTCTCTTTTCTTTTTGATAAGTCTGGCTAAGGGTTTCTCAATTCTACTAATTTTTGCAAAGAATTAGCTCCTGGATTCATTGATCTGTTCTATTGTTTTCCTAGTTTCTATATCATTTATTTCTGTTCTAATATTTATTATTTTTAAATTATTTTTTACTCTCCCTTTGCTCTCCTTTTCCTCTTTCCTGCTTGCTGAAACACAAGCATAAGAATGGCCAACTTGGGATGTGAGGGCGATCTGGCTGCGACATCTGTCACCCCATTGATCGCCAGGGTTGATTCGGCTGATCTGGCTGGCTAGGTGGGTGTCCCCTTCCTCCCTCACCGCTCCATGTGCGTCCCTCCCGAAGCTGTGCGCTCGGTCGAAGAGGACGACCTTCCCCGCTAGAGGAGAGGACCGGTCTTTGGTTAAGGGTATACGAGTAGCTGCGCTCCCCTGCTAGAACCTCCAAACAAGCTCTCAAGAATGGCCAACTTGGCCTGTAAGATAGTAGCTATGTTGCTGATGGTAGTAAGATGGTGGAGCAATGAGCCAGGAGGAGCATGCTTCTTTATTGATGATGGAGTTGCCACACTAGCCCTAGATTGTCTAAAACTATTTGAGAGAGAAATAAATTTGTATCTTATTTAAGCCACTTTTATTTTGGGGTTTCTATGACTCACAACTGAACCTAATCTTAACTGATTCAATGCTATCAAAAAAATTCCTCAA
Source organism: Spilogale gracilis (assembly GCA_004023965.1). Lineage (NCBI taxonomy): Eukaryota > Metazoa > Chordata > Mammalia > Carnivora > Mephitidae > Spilogale > Spilogale gracilis. The sequence continues at coordinate 2,327 of PITA01014297.1, forward strand.
CTTCCTTTTTGATAGTGTTTTGGGAGGAACCAACTGTAAAAGCGTTTTTCCAACAGTCAACGTTGCAATGATCAAAAGACTATACTTGGGGCACCTAGGGGGCTCAGTCATTGGGCATCTGCCTTTGGTTCAGGTCATAATCCTGGGGTCCTGGGATCGAGTACTGTGTCAGGCTCCTTGCTCGTTGGGGAAGCCTGCTTCTCCCTCTCACTACCCCTGCTTGTGTTCCCACTCTCGCTGCCTCTCTCTGTGTTAAATAAATAAAATCTTTAAAAAAAAAGACTATACTTTCCTGCATTTAAGTTTTCTAAAATGAAGACATAGGTTTTTTTTTTTAAGATTTTATTTATTTATATGACAGAGATCACAAGTAGGCAGAGAGGTAGGCAGAGAGAGAGGAGGAAGCAGGCTCCCTGCTGAGCAGAGAACCCAATGCGGGCCTCGATCTCAGGACCCTGAGATCATGATCTGGGCTGAGGCAGAGGCATTAACCCGCTGAGCCACCCAGGCGCCCAAAGACATAGTTTTTTAAATCAGAAAATGCATTTCTATTTTGAAAACTGAAACAAAAAGCTTAACTTATTTCCTGTAATTAAAATATAAAAAAAGAAAATAGGATGACCTCCTGATGTCTCTGGAGGAGGTTACAATAACCTTTAGGAAAAGTAAGTGATCTTCTAACAAGGTTTGAAAATATTTCCTATTTAAGTAATTCTGCCAAATGCAGTGGTTTTGGAAATACTGGAAATTAAGCTGTTCTTTCTTACATTAATCAAATAATAGGGCCACTTACTGCTCGAGAACACTCCTGGTTGATAAACTCCTGTAGCAAGAGGCCATGTGCCCAATTCATCTAAAAGATTATGTCTTTCAGAGACAAGCTAAACAGAGAGTAGGCTAAAACATAACTGTGTATTATATCCCTTGAAAATGGTATCTGATCTCTCAGGTACTCACTTTGATTATGGAAGAAGTGATTTTAAAATGCGGGCTTTGCAGAAACATTAATTGTTTATTTTTTATTTATTTATTTTTTAAAAGATTTTATTTACTTATTTGACAGAGAGAAACACAGCCAGAGAGGGAACACAAGCAGGGGGAGTGAGAGAGGGAGAAACAGGCCTCCCGCTGAGCAGGGAGCCCGATGTGGGGCTTGATCCCGGGTCTCTGGGATCATGACCTGAGCCAAAGGCAGTCACTTAACCAACTGAGCCACCCAGGCGCCACCAAAACATTAATTATTTAGAATGTGAAGAGCTCAGATAGCTTGGCCGGGAAACAATTTGTGTACATCAAAGGTTGATGACTGATGAATGCTACAGAAAGCCTTACATTCTTAGCTTTTCCTCCTCATGAACTGCCTAGGCAATATTGCATACAGCAACAGTGTAGATAGTTCAGACTTGTGTTCCAAATCCAAGACGTGGGTCAGGGACCTATAGGGAGCTATTAGAAAAAGGAGAAAATGAGTGGTAAGAAGATGAGGCCTGGTGACTCTCAGCAGGAGTTGTGCCATTACTTGCAATCTGCAATCTGAGCAGTCAACTGTTATAACTTCTCCTCCTCCCCGTTCCCTGGATAGAAAGTTTGGGACTTCCATTGTGGAAGATTCAAATGCTCTTTGGGAAGTTACTGAGTTGAAATGTAGCCCAATGAATCAGGTACTGAAGTTGCCTACAACATTGTTTTGAGTTATTATCTATTAATCACAAACTCAAGTTCTTTTTCTTAGATATCTGGGTGAGTTTCAAGGTGCAGAGTGAAGTCCCTGATTCAGTTAGATGGGCTTTTCACAGAGAGGTGGAATTTGCGATGGAAGGGTAAGTACTGATGGGACCCTCACTGCGTTTCTTTTTTTTTTTTCCCTCACTACATTTCTTTCAGCTTTTTGTGTAGAGTAGTGGTACAAATATGCCTAGAGGATATTCTCTCCCTAGATATAATACCAGTGTGTTCTCCTTGTTCTAGGCAGTTTAGGAGAACTCAGATTGATGTCTCATTGGAAATCAGATGAAAAAAGTTAGAACATAGTTTATAGGTCATTGATTTTTAAAAATATTTTTATCAGTAGGAACTTTTATAAAAAATTAAAAATGTGTGTAGAATCACTATATATGAATTGCATTTTAGCAACACAAATGTATTTTCAATATTTTGTTTTTATTTGTTTTTAATATATAATACATGCACATGATTCAAAATGTAAAGATTATAAAATTATATGTGGAAAAAAATCACCTTTCCATGTATCCTTCAGCTAACTAGTGGTTTCCTGGATGCAACCTATATTGGTAGCTTGTTGGATATCTTCCCAGAGATTTTTTCTTTACATGAAAGAAAATTTAAGAGATAAATCTGTTCTTCTTAACCAAAATAAAAGAGACTGTAATAGTCTTTTATATCTTGGTTTTATTGCATAGTGTACTTGGACAATCATATCATTCAATAGATAAAAGTTATCTTAATTTTTTCTAAAGATTATTTATTTGAGAGAGAGAGAACACAAGCAGGGAAGAGGGGCAGAGAAAGAGAGAGAAGCAGACTCCCCACTGAGCAGGGAGTCCAAGGTGGGGCTCAATCCCAGGACCCTGGGATCATGATCTGAGTCGAAGGCAGAGGCTTAACTGATTGAGCCACCCAGGCTCTCCAAAATAGTGTCTTAATTTTTAGAGCTACAGAGTATTTCATTAATGGATGGAACATAATTTTATTTAACCAATTCCCTATTGATTGACATTAGATTGCTTTCAATCTTTTGCTACTGCAAACAGTGCTGAAATGATAATACTTAAGTCATTTTTCCACATATGAAAATATATCTGTAGGGTAAGTTACTAAAAGCAGACTTGTTAGGTCAAAGGGTATGTAAATTGTGATACTGTCACCAAATTGCCCATCACAGAAATTGTGTTAAATTATACACTCATAAATCATAAATGGCATGTAAGTGTACTTATTTCTATAAAACCTCATGAACAGTATGTTACTAAAAAAAAAAACCTTTGGCAATCATACAGGTGAAAAATAATAGCCTCTCAATGTACTTTAAGTTTTCTTTTTAATTTCTTTTATAAGTGGGATTGAACATATTTTGATAAGTTGAAGGGTCATTTATATATTTTTTCTTAAAACTATATATGCCATTTCTCATTTCCTATTGGATTATTGGTCTCAACCCTATTGATTATGCAGTTGTTTTCTTTTGCCAAGCACATATTTTCTATTTTTTTACACCTGAATTTTTAAAAAAGATTTTATTTACTTGACAGAGAGAGAGAGAGTATGTACAAGCAGGGGGAGAAGCAAAGGGAGAGGGAGAAACAGGCTCTCCACTGAGTGGGGAGACCATTGTGGGGCTTGATTTCAGGACCCCAGGATCATGACCTCGGCTGAAGCCAGATGCTTAACTGACTGAATCACCCAGGTGTGCTTATACAGCTGAATTTATTGATCTTTTACTTTTGGAATTTGGGGTTTTGTATTATGGTTAGAAAAGCTTTTCTTACTCTGATATTTCCCCCCATGCTCTGTGAGCTAATTATCAACTTATTGCTTCTAAGATCTAATTCACCTTTCAATATATCGCTGCAATAATGGACAGAATTCCTTTAAACATTTCTCCTTTACATGGACCATGATGTTAAGCATGTGACTAGAGACCACTGGAGGAACACTGCAGGAGGAAGATGCTTTCCTGCTGAAAGCAGTGGGGTATGAGAACATCTACTAGTGCCATACACTAGCAGATAGTCCATGAACTAACAGGCCTTTGATTTTATAGACTGAATGTTTGTGTTCCCTTAAAATTCATATACTTAAGCTCTAACTCGTAATGTGGTAGCATTTAAGTGAGGTCTTTGAGAGATAATTAGGTTTAGATGAGGTCAGGAGGATGCAGTCTGGTGATCTTCCAAGAAGAGGAAAGACACCAGAGCTCTCTCTTTTCACATACATGCACTTCACATACATGCAACTGAGGAAAGGTCATCTGAGCACACAGCAAGAAATCTACTGCCTGCAAGCCAGAAGAGGGCTTTCACCAGAACCTGGCCATGCTTGAAATAAGATTTCAAACTTATAGTCTCCCAAACTTTGAGAAAATAAATATGTATTGTTTAAGCTGTCCAGCTTATAGAATTTTGTCATTATGACCGCCTGAGTTGACTTAGACCCTGCAACCTCTTAGCCCTGACTTGGTGATACCTTTCAGTAATCCTTTTGGCACAGACACTGCCTGCCTGCTTCAGGTCTTCTGCCTGCACTAATGCCTCACTCCCTCTGCTCACCTCAGAGGTTTGTCTCCTGTGGCTTTCCCAACAATGCTGCAATTTCCACATGGACACTGTCTACTCCAGGCATCCTGTCCACATTGGTATCTCCACTCTACACACTTAGGCATCAGTCACTGATTATAGCTCACCTACATGTGGAAGATTGCATCCTGCTTTCTTGGCAACCAGGGACCAGCTCTGGCTTGGAAAAACCAGTGAACTTTGCATATGGTCAGTTGCAACTATACTCTCTCCAACTGGTTCTGAACTCCAGCTTTGGGAAAGAAGTCTACTTTTAAAGTTTGTCCTTCCTGGAGATCATGACCTCAGCCCTCATGTACCATAGAAAGTTCTCATATCTTAGAGTTGCTTTATTATCGTAGTTTAATATGTTAAATGATGTTAAAATTCTCCATATAAATGTCCCTTGTTTAAATCACTGTGTGGTTTCTCTCTCCTAATTGGACTCTGACTGATACAGTCTGTTCTCTTACATATATAGTATCAATTTTTACACTTAAAACTTTGATCTATCTGGACTTTATACTGATGTAAGCAGTGAGTATGGATCTAATTTACTTTTTTCCTACATGGCTATTCAGTTGACCCAAGCATTTACTGGATAATTATTTCCAATAAATTTTATTATTTTTAAATTTTTCTACATTTATTTAGTTTTAATAATCCCTACACCCAACACAGGCCTCAAACTCACTAACCCTGATATCCAGAGTCACATGGTCTTCTGACTGAGCCAGACTTCCCAGAGAGGGAGACAGAGTGGGGAAGGCCAGTGGGAGAGCAGAGAGAGAATCTTAAGCAGGCTCCACCCCCCAGCATGGAGCATGGTAGGGGCCTCAATCTCACAACTCTGAGTTTATGATCTGAGCTGAAATCGAGAGTCAGAACTGACTGAGCCACCCAGATGCCCCCCACTCCAATTAATGTTAAATATCATCTTTATTATTTACTAAATTCCCACATATATTGGGGTCTTTTTCTGGACTTTAAATTATGTTACATTGCCCTATTTTTTTAATCTCCAGTATCACACTTTGAATATGTTTAATCTTTGAGAGGAATAGTTCCTAGCTATTTTTTTTTTTGCTTCTAATTCGAACTTTGTTATTAGGATGTCCAATTTTCTTGTTGGAAATTTTATCAGGAATTCCATTATATTTACAGATTAATTTAGAGATAATGGATATATTTCTGGTCTGAATCTTCCCAAAATTAAGGATTAATTTGTACAAGTCTTCCTTTGTGTTTTGCAATAGCCATTTAATTCATATGAGTCTTGCACATAGATTATTAATTTTAATCCTAAATATCTGATAATTTTGGTTATAGTATAAGATCTTTTCTGTCACTTTAACTTCAAACTTGTTGTTTGGATTATATTAAGGGTATTAATATCTGTATTAGTTCTTGTGCCAGACTACTGTCATGTGTTCTTTCATCATTTGAAATAATCTCCTAGTTTATTCTCTTGGACATCATTAATCTGAAGATAACAATCATTTTATGTCCTTCTTTCCTATTTTTATATTCTAATTTATTTCCCTTGTGCAATTGCATCAGTGAAAATCTCTGGAATACTTTTAAATATTAGAGATGATAACACAGGAATATACTTAGTCTCTTTTCATTAAGTATGATTTGATTCTTTTTTTTTTAAGATTTTATTTATTTAACAGAGAGAAATACAGCCAGAGAGGGAACACAAGCAGAGGGAGTGAGAGAGGGAGAAGCAGGCTTCCCGCAGAGCAAGGAGCCCGATGTGGGACTTGATCCCGGGTCTCCAGAATCATGACCTGAGCTGAAGGCAGTCGCCCAACCAACTGAGCCACCCAGCCGCCCCTAAGTATGATTTGATTCTTGAGCTGTCATAAACCTATATTGTGCTCAAGGATAGTTACCTATACTTATTTTATTAAAGTTTTTTAAAAACAAGACTGGATGCTGCATTTTATTAAATACTTTTTCAGTATTAATGGAAATGAACACAATATTTTTTCTTAGATGTATTAATATAGTAAAATATATTAATGGATTCCCTAATATTGTACCATTGTTTTTATTCCTGGTATATGATTTATTTATTTATTTATTTATTTATTTATTTATTTATTTATGATCTTTTTAAATATAAGCTGAGGTTCCTAGGTAGCTCAGTCAGTTAAGCCTCCAACTCTTGATTTTGGCTCAGGTCATGATCTCAGGGTGGTGGGATAGATCCCTCTGTCAGGTTCTGTGCTCAGCAGGAAGTCTGCTTAAGATTCTCTCTCTCCCTTTCAATTGGCCTCCCCATCCCCGCTCTCTCTCTTAAATAAATAAATCTTGAAAAAAAATATATAAGCTGGATTCTATTGCCTGTACTTTATTTGGGATTTTGAATAGATACTCATAAGTGAGATTTGCTGTAGTTTTTCTTTCTGTGCAATATTTGTTGGGTTTTAGTATCAATATAATGTCATTTTCATAAAAAGGATTTGGAAGATTTTTTTTCTTTCTGTGGTATGAAACAGTTAAAAAACACAGTAATGATCTGTTCTTTGAAAGCTTTGTGGGGTGCTTCGTGGATCGGTCATTAAGCCGCTGCCTTCGGCTCGGGTCACAATCCCGGAGTCCGGGGATCAAGACCCACATGGGGCTTCCTGCTCAGCCAGAAGCCTGCTTCTCCCTCTCTCACTCCCACTGCTTGTGTTCCCTCTCTAGCTGTGTTTCTGTCAAATAAATAAAATCTTTAAAAATATAAAAAATAAAAGTTTTGTGTTATTCCCCTGTAAAATCATTTGGTTTCAGTACTTTGTTTTGGGGGAAGGAAGCTCTTTGGCAACTTCATTTGTTTTATGGGAAATAGTGAGTTTAGATTTTTCTATCTCTTCTGAACTTAATTTTGGTAATTATATATAGAGAATTATGTGTTTCACCCAAGTGTATGTGGTTATTTCCCCCTTATCTTATTTTGTGTATAGGCACCTTCTCCTCAAGCTAAGTGTACAATAGTTTATCGGTCTCCTACTTTTCCCCCAAGGAAAAAACTTGGGTTTATTAATTTATTCCACCATTTTCTATTTTCATATTCATTATTCTTTGTTTTTATATTTATTATTTCATTCCTTCAGCTCTTTAAGTTTGTTTTGTCTTTTGTTCTTGAGTTGCATGCTTCATTTACTTTGTTTTTCTTGTTTACTAATTCAATTTAAAATAAATTAATATAGTTTGAAGACATGAATTTTCCTTTTAGCATTGTATTTTTTATAACCCTTGGGTTCTGATATGTAGTATTTTCTTATTATTATTTCCTACACATATTGCAATTTTAGTTTGAATTTTCTTTTGACTCCAAATTTATGTAACAGTTAAAAATTTCCACTGGGTAGATACTTTTCTTCTCTGGTTTTGTCTTCATTTTTAGTGTTACTGCAGGGTGTTCAGAAAACGGTGACTGAACTATTTGTACTTTTGGAATTCATTAAAGTTTTGGGTTTATTTATGGCTTAATATAAGACTGACTTTTGTGAATATTCTATGAACACTTAAGGAGGTTGGAGATTTCATACATACATATGATCACATTTCTCTTAAAAATGCTGATGCTATGTTATTTGGTATATAGGTACTCAAAATTGATATATTTTCTATAGCTTCCCCTTCCAACAAACCTGTACTGAATATCGCCCATATGCATCCATATTCTCTACTCTTTTCTGCTTTGTGTCTAGCATTAAAGTGACATTCTTAGTGTCATTTAGTGCTTTTTGCTCCAAATTCAATCTTGTCTGATATTAAGATCTGTTCTTTTTGGGGGAGGAGGTTCATTTGCATAGTCTTTTGACCTTTCTTTCATTGTCAACCTTTCTTTTTCTTTCTTTTTTTTTTTTTTAAGATTTTATTTATTTGACAGAGAGAAACACAGCCAGAGAGGGAACACAAGCAGGGGGAGTGAGAGAGGGAGAAGTAGGCTCCCAGCAGGGAGCCCGATTTGGGACTCGATCCTGGGTCTCCAGGATCATGCCCTGAGCCAAAGGCAGTCGCTTAACCAACTGAGCCACCCAGGTGCCCCAATTGTCAACCTTTCTGAACAACTTTGTTGCAGCTGTATCTTTTTAACACAGCAGAATTTCTAACAGGTGAATTTAGCACACTTGTATTTATTGATATGACAGATTGTTTGTTTTCATATTAACATATACTATATTTTCATTACTTTTTAAAAAGTGTTTATTTATTTATCTAACAGAGAGATAGAGAGAGAGGTATCAAAAACGGGGAAAGACAGGCAGAGGGAGAGGGAGAAGTGGGCTCCCTGACAAAAAGGGAGTCTGATACAGGGCTCAATCCCAGGATCCTGCTATCATGACTTGAGCCGAAGTCAGAGGCTTAACTGACTGAGCCATCCAGGCGCCTCTCACACCTTTTTTTTTTTTTTTAAGATTTTATTTATTTACTTGAGAGAGAGTGAGAGTACGTGTGTAAGCCTGTGCACAAGAGCTGGGGAAGGGGCAGAAAGAGAGAGGGAGAAGCAGACCCCCCAGACTCCCTACTGAGGAGGGAGCCCTATAGGGCTCTTCGTCCCAGGACCCTAGGATCATGATCTGAGCTGAATGCAGATCTATTTTCATAGCTTTTGAACAATCATTATACAGTATAACTTTTTGTTTTTTATAAGATTTTATTGTCATAATTAGAAAGGTTTGTATTTGTTTTAGTGTTTATAACTACATGTTTATATAATTCCCTTATTTCTTTAGTACTATCCATTAATGAACAATAATGGATACAAAATCTTCATAATAAAAATGACAAAATTTGTGTATTTCCTTTTCTTACTCTTCTCCTCCCTCTCCTATAGCACTCAATTATAGTTTATTATATTATCTTTATTGGAGTTTACTTTTATGCTATTTAATGTAATATAGCCTTATAATTTGTCACTTTCAAATAATTTCATTTGAATGTCATTAAGGATGAGGAAACAAATGTTATAGCCAAAGTAGACCACTATTAGTCCTAAAATTCCATTGTAGATCATATATGATTTAAACAATTCCTTTGTTCTCATGAAAAGATAGAAGAATTGGTAAGATAGTCACTATAAGGGAATTTTTCCAAAATTCTGCTTGGAGAAGAGATTAATCATTTTGGTCAGATTTATTTATATGAAGGGCACAATGGATATAAAAGGAATTCTAATGTTTTAATTATGATTCCTCTGTCATTATTCCTTATGCAAAGCTTAGGCTTATACTCAGAAATAAAATACTCAAATTAAATATGAAGAGATATATTGAAGTATTCATATTGGGCAAGATTTCATACCTGCCATCTTTCACCATTATATTTTTAGCTAACTTTGCAGATAGAAAAATGTCACATACTTATATAAGTTAGAAACAGTGGATTTAAGATAATATTTTTTCTTAAACAAAGACTGGGTTGTTCTATACAAAAGGTAATGGCATTGTTCCAGTAATTTTCTTGAGCTTTTAAAGAAGCTGAACTTTACTGTTCTTTTGAAAGGGCTTTTGACTTGCAGTTTTTCCTGAGTTACCAGTCAGTGGGTTTTAGTCTAGAAATGTCTGCCTTTCCCAATGAGATGATTAAGGGATCAAGGGATTTATCTAGGGCTAAATGTACCGAGAAGTGCCTGAGGTATATAACATAACCACTTGAGAAAGGGCTAAAGAATCCTTTAACTTTCGGTACATGAACTCATCTCTCAAAAACTTCCTATGCTAGATATCTTCCATTTGCCCTTCTAGATCACTCTCTACTTTTCTCTATCTCAATTGCTTGAGAGAAGATAGAAAAAGCCAAATGTGATTATGGGACAATGTGCACAAGGAAAATGGCACAACAGAGGAACATACCTGCCACATGGCTGTATACATCACTATCACTTTCATTGTATCCTCAGTGTCCTAATAGGGTATATATAATAACAGATTATATACAGTGAGAATTATACATTTTGTTTATCTATTCACCAATTAATAGACATTTTAACTGTTTCCAGTTTGCAGCTATTATGGATAATGCTGCCATGAACATTCATGTAAATGTATTGGTATGGATTTCTGTTCATTCTGTTGGTTAGATTTCTGAGGGTGGAACTGCTGGGTTACATGGAAGATGTATATTTAACTTTTAAGAATACGACAAACTATTTTCCAAAGTGGTTATATCATTTTACCTTCCTGTTGGCAATGAGTGAGGGTTATAGTTTCTTCCCTTGTCACCGATATTTGGTATTGCCTGTCAGGATTGCCTGTCTTTCATTGTAGCCATTCCAGTGGGTATATAAAATCACCTTTGTTTTTCTTTAGCTTTTTATTTTGAAATAATTATGGATTCACAGAAAGTTGCAAAATTGTAGAGAGGTCCTATGTACTCTTCACCCAGTTTCTTCCAGTAGTTACATCTTATATAACTATAGCTCCATTTTATTTTATTTATTTATTTTTAAAAAGACTTTATTTGACAGAGAGAAACACAGCTAGAGAGGGAACACAAGCAGGGGGAGTGAGAGAGGGAGAAGCAGGCTTCCCGCCTGGCAGGGAGTCAGATGCAGGGAGCCCGATGCAGGGCTCAATCCTGGGACTCCGGGATCATGACCTAAGCCAAAGGCAGCCGCTTAAAGACTGAGCCACCAATTTTAAAACCAAGAAATTGACCTTGCTAAAATGTTTGCATTGAGTTTTATACCATATTACCTCACCTGTAGAGTCATATCTTGCTAGAGGTTTGTCAATGTTAACTGGTCATTTTGAAGAATTAGCTTTTTGTTTCACCAATTTTCCTTTTTTCTGTTTTCAATTTTATTCTTTTACATGTTTTATTATTCCTAGCTCCAGCTTGCTCTGGGTTTATTTTGTTCCTCCTTTCCTAGTTTCCTGAGGTGGGATATTATATTACTGATTTTGAATTACATATTTCCATTTTTTAATGATTTATTTACTTATTTGACAGAAAGAACAAGAGAGGGGATACAAGCAGGAGTAGTGGGAGAGGGAGAAGCAGGCTTCCCACCAAGCAGGGAGTTCAATGCCGGGTTCAATCTCAGAACCCTGAGATCATGACCTGAGCTAAAGGCAGATACTTAACAACAGAGCCACCCAGACACCCCTATAGTTCCACTTCTAACGTAAGCATTTAGGGCTATAAATGTCCCTCTCACCACTGCCTTAGGTGGAGTACACAAATTTTGATATGTAGTATTTAAATGTTCATGCAATTTAATATATTAAAAAATTATCTTGCCATTTCTTCTTTGATCCATGAGTCATCCAGAAATGTGTTGTTTAGTTTCCAAGTGTTTGTGGAGATTTTACAGTTATATTTCTGTTATTGATTTCTAATTTGACTCTATTGGTCAGAGAACAAACTGTGTATGATTTCAAATTCTTTCAAATTTGAAGTTTCTTTTGTGGCCCAGGATATTGTCCATTTTGCTAAGTGTTCTGCGGGTACTTGCAAAAGATTGTGTATTCTGCTCTTGTTGAGTGGAATATACTATAAATGTTGATTATTGATTAGATCCTATTGGCTACTTGGAGATTTTCTTTTCAGTTTGTTCTATCAATTGTCAAGAGGGCACCTGAAATCTCCAGCTATAATTGTGGATTTGTCTATTGCTTCTTTTAGTTCTATCAGCTTTTACTTCACATATTTTGCAGTTCTTTTTTTTTTTTTTAAAGATTTTATTTATTTATTTGACAGAGAGAAACACAGCCAGAGAGGGAACACAAGCAGAGGGACTGAGAGAGGGAGAAGCAGGCTTCCCGCCGAGCAGGAAGCCCGATGTGGGGCTCAATCCTGGGTCTCCAGGATCAGGACCTGAGCCGAAAGCAGTCGACCAACCAACTGAGCCACCCAGGCGCCCCTATTTTGCAGTTCTTTGTTCAGTTTGTACACATGTAATTTCTTCTTCTTGGTTTGACTCTTTTATCATCATTTAATATTCCCTTTTCTACCTGATATTGTTTTCTCTGAAGTCTACTTTATTTGATACATTAATACAGCAATTTCTGCTTTGTTTGGTTAATGTATCAGGGTGTATCTTTTTCCACCTTATACTTTCCAACCTACTTCTGTTGTGTTTGAAATTAAGTCAGTTAAGTGTCTGCCTTTGGCTCATGTCATGAAATTACTTTCTGATAGATAGTATATATAGTTGGGTCATTTTTCCCCACTCTGCCAAACTATTTTTTTAATTGATGTACTTAGACCATTTTCATTTAATGGAAATATTGGTATGTCAGCATACCAATTTATTTGTTGTTTTCTGTTGTTCCCTCAGTTTTTTGTTTCTGTTTTCTTTTACCTATCTAACTATGGGTTAGTTAGCTTTTTAAAAAAATATTTTATTTATTTGAGAGAGACAGTGAGAGAGAACACAAGAGGGGAGAGATCAGAGGGAGAAGCAGACTCCCTGCGGCGCTAGGAGCCTGATGTGGGACTCGATCCCAGGACTCCGGGATCATGACCTGAGCTGAAGGCAGTAGCCCAACACACTGAGCCACCCAGGCGCCCCATGGGTTACTTAAATTTTTTAAATAATTTTTTAGAATTCTATTTTGGTTTATCTACAGTGTTTGAATGTCTTTATTTTGATCTTTAAGTGGTTGCTCTAAGTATTACGTTATACACATATTTGATGTAGAAGTTCTCTTTACTTTTCCCTGTTTATAATGCGATTATTTTATTTTATTTTATTTTATTTTTAAAGATTTTATTTATTTGACAGAGAGAAACACAGCCAGAGAGGGAACACAAGCAGGGGGAGTGAGAGAGGGAGAAGCAGGCTTCCCGCCGAGCAGGGAGCCTGATGTGGGACTCAATCCCCGGTCTCCGGGATCATCACCTGAGCCGAAGGCAGTTGCTTAACCAACTGAGCCACCCAGGCGCCCCTATAATGCGATTATTTTAAATACTTCCTCTATAGGGCGCCTGGGAGGCTCAATGATTTAAAGCCTCTGCCTTCAGCTCAGGTCATGATCTCGGTCCTGGGATCAAGGCCTGCATCGGGCTCTCTGCTCGTCAGGGAGCCTGCTTCCTCCACTCTCTCTGCCTGCCTCTCTGCCTGCTTGTGATCTCTCTCTGTGTGTCAAATAAATAAATAAAAAATTAAAAAAAATACTTCCTCTATATACATTAACAGCCACACAGACAATGTTACAAGTTTTGCTTTAACTGTCAAAAATAATTTAGAAAACTCAATAGAAAGTCTATTATATTTATCTGTATTTTATTCTTTCCATTGTTTTTTCTTCCTTCTGGATAACCCAAGATTCTTTCTTTTATAATTTCCTTTCTGTTTCAAGATCTGTCTTTACCATTCTGTTAAGGTAGGTCTGTTAATGACATATTCTCTTAGTTTTCCTTTTATCCTTTATCTAAGAATATCTTCGTTTCTGATTCATCCCTAAGGATATTTTCACTAGATACAGAGTTCTGGGTCAAGGGTTCTTTTCTTTTAGCGTTTGAAAAATGTGAATATGTGACACTTCCTCTGGTCTCCATGGTTTCTGATGATAAAAGCTATTGTTACTTGATTGTTTTTCCCTTATAGGTAAAATGGCAGTGCTCTGCTTTCAAGAGTTTGTCTTTAATTTTTAGAAGTTTGATTATGATGTGTCTTAGAACAGATTTATTTACATTTATCCTCTTGGGGGCTCACCAGCCTCTTAAATGTCTAGGTTTATAACGTTTTACAAATTTGAGAAATTTTCAGTGATTATTTCCTTTAATATTTTTTTTTAGCCCACCTTCTTCTCTTTTGCTCTTGAACTCTGATGATATGGTTAGATCTTCTGTTAGAGTCTCACAAAGAAATAAAGGTTTAAATGACACACTGGACCAGATGAACTGCATGGATAGATTCAGAACATTCCATCCCAAAGCTAGAGAATACACATTCTTCTCTAGAGCACATGGGACATTCTCTGGAATAGATCATATCCTGGGTCACAAATCAGGTCTCAACCCGGTACCAAAGGATTAGGATCATTCCTTGCATATTTTTGGATCATAATGCTTTGAAAATCGAACTCACTCACAAGAGGAAATTTGGAAAGAACTCAAATACATGGGGGCTAAGGAGCATCCTACTAGCGAATGAATCAATCAACCAGGAAATTAAAGAATTAAAAAATTCATGGAAACAAATAAAAATGAAAACACAACGGTTCAAAATCTTTGGGACACAGCAAAGGTGTTCCTAGAGGGAATTATATAACAATACTAGCCTTTCTCAAGAAACAAGAAAGGTCTCAAACACACAACCTAACCCTACACCAAAAGAAGCTAGAGAAAGAACAGCAAATAAAGCCTAAACCCAGCAGGAGAAGAGAAATAATAAAGTTCGAGCAGAAATCAATGAAATAGAAACCAAAGAACAGTATAACAGATCAACAAAACTAGGAGCTGCTTCTTTGAAAGAATTAATAAGATTGATAAATCCCTGGCCAGACTTATCAAAAAGAAAAGAGAAAGAACCCAAAGTAATAAAATCATGAATGAAAGAGGAGAGATCAAAACCAACACCAAAGAAATACAAACAATTATAAGAATGTATTATGAGCAACTATACACCAGCAACTTTGACAATCTGGAAGAAATGGATGCATTCCTAGAGATGTGTAACTACAAAAACTGAACCAGGTAGAAAGAGACAACCTGAAGAGACCCATAACCAGTAAGGGAATTGAAGCAGTCATCAAAAATCTCCCAACAAACAAGAGCGCAGAGCCAGATGACTTCCCAGGAGAATTCTACCAAACATTTAAAGAAGAATTAATACCTGTTCTTCTGAAACTGTTCCAAAATATAGAAATGGAAAACCTCTAACCTCATTTTATGAGGCCAGCATTACCTTCATCCCAAAACCAGACAAGACTCCACCAAAAAAGAGAATTGCAGACCAATATCCCTGATAAACATGGATGCAAAAATTCTCACCAAAATACTAGCCAATAGAATCCAATAGTACATTAAAAGGATTATTTCCCATGACCAAGTGGGATTTATTCCTGGGCTGCAAGGTTGGTTCAACATCCACAAATCAGTCAATTTGATAAACTACATTAATAAAGGACAAGAACCATATGATACTCAACAATAAATGCAGAAAAAGCATTTGACAAAGTACAGCATCCTTTCTTGATTTAAATTCTTCACAGTGTAGGAATAGAGGGTACATACCTCAATATCATAAAAGCCATCTATGAAAAACCCACAACAAATATTCTCAGTGGTGAAAATCTGAGAGCTTTTACTCTAAGGTCAGGAACACACCCCTATCATCACTGCTGTTGAACACAGTACTAGAAATCCTAGCCTCAGCAATCAGATAACAAAAAGAAACAAAAGGCACCCAAATTGGCAAAGAAGTCAAACTCTCACTTTTTGCAGATGATATGATACTTTATGTAGAAAACCGAAAAGACTCCACCCCAAAACTGCTAGAACTCATATAGGAATTCAGTGAAGTGCCAAGATATAAAATCAATGCACAGAAATCGGTTGCATTTCCATACACCAACAATGAGACAGAAGAAAGAGAAATTAAGGAGCTGATCCCATTTACAACTGCACCAAAAACCGTTGAGATACCTAGGAATAAATCTAACCAAAAAGGCAAAGAATTTGTACTCAAAAAACTACCGAATACTCATGAAAGAAATTGGGGAAGACACAAAGAAATGGAAAAAAATTCCATGCTCAGGGATTGGAAGAACAAATATTGTAAAAATGTCTATGCTACCTAGGGATTCAATGCAATCCCTCTCAAAATACCATCAACTTTTTCCACAGAAATGGAACAAATAATCATAAAATTTGTGTGGAAACAGAAAAGACCCTGAATAGCCAGAGGAATGTTGAAAAAGAAAACCAAACCTGGTGGCATCACAATTCCAGACTTTAATAAGCTCTATTACAAAGCTGTCATCAAGACTGTATGATACTAGCACAAAAACAGACACAGACCCATGGAACAGAGCCCAGAAATGGATTCTCAACTCCATGGTCAACAAATCTTTGACAAAGCATGAAAGAATATCCAATGGAAAAAAGACAGTCTCGGGGCTCCTGGGTGGCTCAGTTGGTTAAGCAACTGCCTTCGGCTCAGGTCATGATCCAGGAGACCTGGGATCAAGCCCTACATCGGGCTCCCTGCTCGGAGGGGGGCCTGCTTCTCCCTCTCTCACTCCCCTTGCTTGTGTTCCCTCTCTCACTATGTTTCTCTCTTTCAAATAAATAAATAAAATATATTTTTTTAAAAAAGACAGTCTCTTCAACAAATTGTGTTGGGAAAATTGGTAGTCACATGCAACAGAATGAAACTGGACCATTTACTTATACCATACACAAAAATAGACTCAAAATGGATGAAAGACCTAAATGTGAGACAGGAATCCATCAAAATCTTTGAGGAGAACACAGGCAGCAACCTTTTTGACCTCGGCCACAGCAACTTCTTCCTAGACGCATCGCCAAAAGCAAGAGAAGCAAGGGCAAAAATGAATTACTGGGACTTCAGCAAGATAAAAAGCTTTTGCACAGCAAAGGAAACAGTCAACAAAACCAAAAAGACAACGGACGGAATGGGAGAAGATATTTGCAAATGACATATCAGATAAAGGATTAGTATTCAAAATGTATCAAGAACTTATCAAACTCAACACCCGAGGAACAAATAATCCAATCAAGAAATGGGCAGAAGACATGAACAGACATTTCTGCAAAAAGGACATCCAAAATGGCCAACAGACACATGAAGAAGTGCTCAACATCACTTGGCATCAGCAAAATACAAATCAAAATCACAATGAGATATCACCTCACACCAGTCAGAATGGCTAAAATTAACAAAACAACAGATGTTGGTGAGGATGTTGATGGGAATGCAAGCTGGTGCAGCCACTTTGAAAAACAGTATGGAGGTTCCTCACACAGTTGAATATAGAGCTATCCTATGACCCAGCAATTGCACTACTGGGTATTTACCCCAAAGATACAAATGTAGTCATCTGAAAGGGCACCTGCATCTGAAAGGGCACCTGCTATATTTATAGCAGCAAAGTCAAACTATAGAAAGAGCCCAGCTGTCCCTCAACAGATGAATGGATAAAGAAGATGTGATACACACACACAGACACAGACACACACACATAGGAATATTATGCAGCCATCAAAAATGAAATCTCCCCATTTGCTACAATGTGGGTGGAACTAGAGGGTATTATGCTAAGCCAAATAAGTCAATCAGAGAACGAAAATTATTGTATGATCTCACTGGAATTTGAGAAACAAGGCAGAGGATCACAGCGGATGAGAGGAAAAAGTGAAACAAGAAGAAACCAGAGAAGGAGATAAACCATAAGACACTCAATCTCAGGAAACAAAACTGAGGGTTGTTGGAGTGGAGGGGATTGGGAGGGATGGGGTTACTGGGTGATGGACACTGGGGAGAGTATGTGTTGTGGTGAGTGCTGTGTATTGTGTAAGACTGATGAATCACAGACCTGTATCCCTGAAACAAATAATACATTATATGTTAATTTAAAAAAAAGTGCTGGCTTTCTACTATGCCTTCATCACCCTGCCTTGGAGGTAAAAAGATACCTCATGCAGAGGCTACTTTTGGGCAACAGGCTTGAGCAATGGAATACAGAGCGAGGCAAAAGGGCCCACACTGACCCCAACCCTTGGCTGAATATAGGCAGGTCTATCAGGAGACCCACCTCAAAATATCCATAGGCCCTAACTAACCAATGGGCTACTTACAACTAGGCACAGTTACCAAAAAAGGGAAAATTTCATACATCTGCATACCTCCTCACTTTCCCGCTTTAAGTATAGTCCCACTCACTGCCTTTTCGCAGTCTCTCCTTTTCTGTCCTGCTTCCTGCTCCCTTGTGGATGTATTCAATAAACTTCTATCTCCTTTGTTTTGCCTCCGGCGAATCCTTTCACTGCCCTGCCCACTTCCACTCCATCAGTTTGCTCCATATTTGGGGCCCATCCAATTGAGACAGACACCACACCTTACCCCATCTCCCACAAGGCCTCTACTCTGTCTCCTCAGATACCACCTCCATAGAGAGGGGCAGAGATATCCTGTTAATGTTGGGTAGGTGGTTGGGAGTCCAGGATCTGTTGTTGTTTTCATAGACCCTAGGGGAGGAGGTCTTATTCCTACCAGATAGGGATAAAAACTGTGATTTTCCATTAGGCCTTCTCTGACTATCCCAGCAAGCAGCATGTCTACCTTAGGAAAGGGATGTGCTAGAACCTCTAAAGTCTTTCCCATCCCTGTGATTCTGAATTTTATATTCTGCATTTAAAAAAAATTTTGTAGTGACTTCTTTAAGGAGGAGGAGAGATAGTTACCTGAAAAAGCTTTTTTTTAAAGATTTTATTTATTTATTTGACAGAGACCAAGATCACAGGCAGGCAGAGAGAGAGGAGGAAGCAGGCTCCCCGCTGAACAGACAGCCCTATGTGGGCCTCCATCCCAGGACCCTGAGATCATGAACTGAGCTGAAGGCAGAGGCTTTAACCGACTGAGCCACCCAGGCGCCCCTGAAAAAGCTTTATAAAAGCACTGCGCTGGCCCAGCATTTGCCTTCTGAAATCTTAGGGGGATTTTCACCTGAATCGAAACTGTAGAGAAAATATTTTCATGTGTCTTCCTAGGTAGATTTTGTGATCAAAGAAAGCTAGAACCTTGGTTAAGGAACAAGTGTTGGAAATTAAAGTGATTTACTAGCCAGAGACCTCTGAAGACACTTACACTATTTCCCTGTATTTGTATCAAAGAGGGGAATGAAAGGAGTCAGTTGCTTACAATTCAAAGGACTATAAATGCCAAGATTTCTTTCCATCTCAGGAGTGGAGCCAGGCAAGATGTGACCTATTTATACTCCCTGATTAATAATTTTGGAGTTCCTCTTCTGCAGTATAAACTGTGGTGTCTCTCTCGATCAGATGGGGGCCCCCAAATGTGGGGCAACAATCAGGTGGAAACCAGTGTGAGGCAGACAAAGGAGACAGAAGTTTATTGAATTTACCGGAAAGGAAGCAGTGGGCAGGACAGCAAAGGAGAGACTGCTTGCAAAGAGGCAGTGAATGGGATTGTACTTAAAGCAGGAAAGTGAGGGTGTATGGGGAAGGTGAGGATGTATGGGACGTATAGAATTTTCCCTTTTTTGGTAGCTGTGCCTGGTTAGGTAGCCCAAAAGCCGTGGTTAGGGTATATGGATATTTTGAGGTGGATTTTCTGATGAGCTTGTTGGTTTTCAGCCAGATAGTGGCTGTGGGGCCTTCTGCTATCATTAACTTTCCACTGCTCAAGCCTGTTCCCTAAAAGCGGCGTCTACATAAACCCCTCATGTGCAGGATGACCTCTTCTCTCCTGCGTTGCCTGTGGGGTATTGAGTGTGAACTGTGATCTCTGCTCCAGAAACCTCATTATCTGTTTTCAGGATAAAATGATCAAATATTGATATACTCACCACAAAGGGAAGGATACACTCGTGCTGATTTTGTACCACATACAAGCTGAAGAGGGACATGCGGCTGGGGCCCATCAAGCTGCAGGCTAGACAGAAAAAGTTCTGCAGAGCCTCACAGAGGTTGGAACAGGTGTCATCCCAGGAAGGTAGAGAAATCTGCACAATGAGAAGCCTTGGAGGTTGCTGGTAAGTCTGCATGAGAGTGGAGGGTCCTTTACCAGTGCTTCGCCCTTGATACATGGTAGCCAGACCAGAGGTGGAACTGCAGCCACTACCTGGATACTCTCTGTACCTACAGGGAAGGAAAGAAAAATCACTGGCTTTCATAAAACTGAATTATGCTTGGTTGAAATGATGAACACAGGCCTAGAGGGCTAAGTCCAGAAAGGAGCCATGTTGGGTACTAACTCAAGTTTCTCTAGGTTATCCCATCTTAACACCGCCCAAGGGATCTAGATGTTTACCTGTAATGCAAGGCTCAGAGTGCTTACAGATGCTGAATGGAACTAAATAAAAAGTGACACAAAGGCCAAATGTCAGTCTCAAAGTAAGCTATCTGCTCTCATAAACTTTATTTCTTTATCAGCATTTACTGTACTATATTCTGTAATTTGTTTCTATGACTGCCTCTCCCACTACATTGTGAGCTTCCCAGCCCTGGAGAACTTGTCTTGTCAACTTTATCTATCAATGTTTAGCACAGTGTTTATTTGGTACATATTTGGGGCCCATCCAATTATGGGCCCCCATAATTAAATATGACCAAGTGTTCTCCTACAAGACCCATTCAAGACCGTTTATGGCTTGACCTTCAGTCTTACTGAAGGCTATTCTTCACTTTAAGCTTTTCACTGAAATAAAGCCAAATATACCATTCACTTCAGTGTGTTTGCTTGTACTGTTTTCTCTGTCTCCAACACTCTTTGTTTTCTTTCTTTCTGGCTATTCACATCTATCCCCAGGGAGAACAAATGAAACATAGAACCAATATTAAGAATGAGAAGGAGACATCCATATTTACTTGTAAATGCTCAAACATGGAAAGGATTATGGAAACATGTAATTAACAACTTTATGCCAATAAATTTGATAAAATGGAAAAATCACTGTAAGAATAAATCTAACCAATACTAGAGCAAAAAGAAAATTAAAAAACCTAAATAGTTTGTAACTATTGAAGAAATTTAATTGGTAGTCAAATATCTTCCCACAAAGTAAATTATAGGGCTGGATGATTCCACTGATGGGTTCCATCAACTTCTCAAAGACAAAGAATTTCAATGTTAAACCAAGTCTTTCAGAGAATAGGAGAGGAATTACTGTTCTATTAGTTTTAGTAGATTAATATAACCTTTGATACCATAATGAGATAAAAATATTATAAGAGAAAATTATTGGGTAACCTCATCTACAAACCTAGAGGTAAAAATCTGGAAC
This sequence comes from Spilogale gracilis, assembly GCA_004023965.1. Lineage (NCBI taxonomy): Eukaryota > Metazoa > Chordata > Mammalia > Carnivora > Mephitidae > Spilogale > Spilogale gracilis. Next base: position 23,559 of record PITA01014297.1, read on the forward strand.
AAAATACAAACAAATTAAAAAGAACAATAGATAAAACAAGTAACACATCATGACCAAGTTGGGTTTACTACAAGAACAAAATGCTGATATAAAGTTAGACAGTCTTTTACATGATGATGTAATTCATCATATTAAAAGATTAAATGAGAAAAATTATATGATCATCTCATTTAGATGCAGAAGAAGATTTTGTTAAAACTTAACACTCATGCATGATAAAGACTCTTAAACTAGGAATAGATGATAGAAATATCTCTCTCATAAATATGTTTATAAAAATCTAAAGCAAATATTTTTTGGGGGGAGCAGAGGGAGAGAGAGAGACACTTTTTTTTTTTTTAAGATTTTATTTATTTACTTGACAGAGAGAAACACAGCTAGAGAGGGAACACAAGTGAGGGAGAAGCAGGCTTCCCGTCAAGCAGGGAGCCCAATGTGGTGCCTGATCCCGGACTCCGGGATCATGACCTGAGCCAAAGACAGATACTTAAGGACTGAGCCACCCAGACACCCCTCACTCACAACCGTGAGATCATGACCTGAGCAGAATTCAAGTCAGATGCTTAACTGATTGAGCCACCAAGGCGCCCCTAGAGCAAATACCATCCAAGACGAGAAGACCGCTCTCATCACTTCTATTCAACACTGTAGTGAAGGTAGCAGTAAGGCAAGATAAGTAAAAGATAATTGTTATTGTCTGTAAATGATATGATTGTATGTATGTAAAATCTAAAAGAATTTACAGTTTTATAATTTTTTCCAAAGATCTCATCTTTTGTTAAATTTTATTCTTATTTTTTTTGATTTTTGTATATTGATTTTGTATTTCACAAGCTTGCTGTACTCTCTTACTAATTATAATAATTTATCTGTAAATCCTTTTGGATTTTGTGTCCATAATCATGTAATCTGTGAATAATGACATGCACTAAGATACATGAACAAAATCAGATCATAGCAGAAAAAGGCTATTTATAAGTCTTGTTCACAATTACTGCAAATCATAAACAACACAAATGTCAATCAACACTAGAATGCATAAATTCTGGTATATTTATACATATAACAAAAAAATAAATGAAATAGGGGTGCCTGGGTGGCTCAGTTGGTTAAGCATCTGCCTTCGGCTCAGGTCATGATCCCAGGGTCTTGGGATGGAGCCCCGCATTGGGCTCCTTCCTCAGCGGAGAGCCTGTTTCTCCCTCTCCTTCTACCTGCACTGTCTACTTGTGCTCTCTCTCTGTCAAATAAATAAAATCTTTTTAAAAGAATGAATAAAATAGTTATAGATGACAACATGGATGACTCTAAGAAACATAAGAAGACACAAAGAATACATATAGTATAATTCCACTTACATAGATTTTAAAAATAAGCACAAATAGCTATATTATTTAAGGATGTGTACATAATGGCTAAACTATTTTTTAAAAATGAAGGAAGTAACTCTCATAAAATTAGGGTAGTCATTTTCTCTAGAAAATAAGGGGAGCATCATGATGAGAAGGGACAGAAGAGAAGGTTTTGGGGTACTTTCAATGTTTTATTTTTGATCTTTATTGTGATTACCTAGGTGCTCACTTTATAATTATTAAGCTATAAGCTCATATTTTATGAAATGTTCTATATACATGTTTATTTAATCATAAAATATTTCAAAAATATTAGGATGATCATAAAAGAAAACATTATTTATTTATTTTTAATATTTTATTTATTTGTCAGAGAGAGAGATCACAAGTAGGCAAAGAGGCAGGCAGAGAGAGGAAGAAGCAGGCTCTCTGCCGAGCAGAGAGCCCGATGCAGGCCTCGATCCCAGGACCCTGAGATCATGACCTGAGCTGAAAGCAGAGGCTTTAACCCACTGAGCACCCAGGTGCCCAACATTTTTATTTTTTTAAAGATTTTATTAATTTATTTGTGAAAGAGAGAGAAAGAACACGAGAGAGAGAGAGAACACGTGAGCAAGCGCATGAGCAGGGAGAGGGGCAGAGGGAGCAGGAAAATCAGATTCCCTGTTGAGCAGGGAGCCTGATGCAGGGCTCACTCTCAGGACCCTGGGATCATGACTTGAGCTGGAGGCAGACGCTTAACCGACTGAGCCACTCAGGTGCCTCAAAGAAAATATTTTTTAGATTAAAAAATCATCTCTGGAAACTGAAGTAATTCTACATAATTGCCTGTTGCAGGGAAAACAAAAACTTATTTGGTTTCCCCAGGTCCAAGAGAAATTATCATATTATTTATGATAAGTTTCAGAAACACTTTGGAACTTAGGTTCTTGAAAAGTGATCTAAGAGTGCAGATAAATGTATTCCTCAAAATTAATCTGTGAAGTTATTCCCTTCAAACTTTCCTTTTTGGTTAGTGGAACTCAGCATCTGTTCATTCCGCAATTTTTTACTGAGTTCTAATTATGTATTGGGTACAACTGAACAAATAAGTGAATGAATATGCTAATCAGTTAAAAGTAATCTTGAATTAGAAATCCAAATCAATGACTAATGTATTCAGCAAAGAAGCACATATCATATCTTTTAACTGTACTTTTAAATTAACATAATGTAATGCTGGATTTGAGACTAACACACAGATTCACATAGGTGCCTGGACAGAGGTCTAATTTAAAATAGAATGAGTTTCTACTTCCCCTCTTCATCTTCCCTCACATCTGAAACTCTTTTCATTTTAGAATATGGGCAGTTTTAAGTTTGCATGGTTCCAATATATACAAATCTGTTACTACAGTTTAGTTAATTAACACCAGTCCCCATCAATATATTCAAATTTCAGTTACCATGGAATATTAACTGCGAGTAATTACATAAAATAAAAATCACAGCTAGCTCTTAAGTCCACAAATCACTTCAGAAGTAACAGATGCTCATCAAGATCAGTGGTCAATTATATCACTTTTTTCAAAGTTTGTCAGTAACTGGTCCCTGCAGATGCTTATTCATAAGGACAGACAAAGTATGTGGTTGTTTTACCCGATCTGCTAGTGATAAGCTCATATGTCATTTTACAAAAAATGGATAATTTAAAGAGGAAATTGGCCAAAATTGGCCATTTCAAGATGATAGTAAAGAAATGACAGGTGGCAAAACTAAAAAGTCAAAGTTGATCTGAACCTAAATGGAGTTACAGAAGAAAAAGCTACGAGAATGCTGACAATGCCACCATTTGATAGACTCTAGATGAAGAGCTAAAGGACTTCGTGAAGGTGAACTAAACATAAATGAGGAAAGTGATTATGACAAAAAGTATGAAGATGGACCAAAGAAAGTGCCACCAGCAAAAAAACTTCATATTAAAGGAACTCTTTGAGTTATTTTATAAAATTGAAAGCACAGAGGATATAATGTTGGAAGGTGATCCAAACTTAGAAAGGAGTATGACAATTAGCTAAGGCATAGAAAAGATGCTTGCTCGATCAAGTTATACTACTGGAAGAAGAGAAGCACAAGGGTTGTTCAAACTATTCTCGGTAAGATTTTTACAAAACAATACAACATTCTGATATCAAATGTTTCCAATGTTTTAAATTACAGTGTGCTGAATAGATACTAGTCTTATTATTTTTTTATTTCCCACTTACAGCTGATAGACAGATTTTAATCTTTTGACAATTTTGAAAGGTCCTAGAACAAAGGAAACTTTCCCCCATCAATTGTTAAGATCACTTTGAACAGCTTTAGCTTGCACAATCATTTTTAGATCCCACACTTGTGTGCAATTCTAAGACTATTTCAAATGAAGTTAAGAGGCAGCTCTTCCCTCTACTCTCAAACACGATCAATTCATGCATCTGATGCATCTGGGCATGGGGCTAAGCAGGATATGACTATTTTTGATCCTGTGCTCTCCATTTTTGCCCAAACACCCACTTATTGGTGTCTTTCTACAAACTGGTTGAACCTGGAACTTGACGCACCAAAAGCCATCAAGTTACTCCCTTACTAAAAACCGTTCAATGGCTTCCAATTGCATTTGGAACAAAATCCTTATCCTGGCTCCAAAGTTCTACATGTATCTCCTTCCCAAGTCTCCATCCTCATACCATGCCATCCCCTGCCCAGCCCCCTCCCACCCTATTCACCCTGAGGCACCTTTCAGGCCCGCAAGCACATGGGCCTCTCACTGCGGCTCCTGCAGCTGCTGGAAGTTCTTTTCCATCATTACCCTCCTCGACCCTACTCATCCTTTAGGTCTCTGACTTTAGGCCTTTCTAGGTTAGGGTCTCTTTATGTGCCCTCACAAAAGCGCCTATATTATACCTTTATAGCCCTTATGACCCTGTGTCTGATAAATGATTCAATGGTTTTCCCTCCTGCAGGGCCGCATTTAAAATTTCTTGGATCATAAGCACTTTTGCCTTTGTGAGGCACTTCCTCATAAAAAAATAATAATAAAAATTAACTAATAGATTTTGGTGGGCCCTAAAACTTTCGTTTTCTCTGATACAAGAAAAAAAATCAAAACATGTTTTTTGATCCTCAAGGGTCATTGTTTTCTTGATATTACAAGAAGTTCACACATTGTAGACCCCCGCCCCAACGCGTCGAGGGGCCTAGTCACTACGTCTACCGTGCCCAGCTCCCAGGCCTGGGAACGCCCGCCCAGTTGAGGTGGCGTCGAGGTCCTCAGACACGTGAGCAGAGCAGCGGCTCCGCCCACGTTGGGTTAGAACCGGTAGGCGTCGGTGCTGCCCAGGCCTGGACCGCCCGCAAGCTGCCTGAGGGAGGCTCAAGCTCCGCCCAAGCCCCCCCTGCGAGAACTGTCTGCTGTGCTCTTGGGGTCGTCCTCCTGCTGAGGCCCTTAGTCCTCCTCTTGCCTACATGCAGGGAAGAGTGAGGGTGTTCCTACTTCCTTGGGAAGGCAAAGGCCCCATTACCTGGTCCTCCGGGCTATCGACCTGTGCCCGCGGGAAGGCGTCCCTGTCAGGCAGCTCTGCGGCTGCGCGAAGCTGCTAGCTGCGCGCGCAGCCTCAGGGTCAGGGTCTACCTCAGGGCCACCGTCTCCCAAGTCCTTGGGTGCCAGGGAAATGGCTCAGTTTTGGCACTGAGGTAGAATTTTGGATCTCTGTTGAGAATGTTAAGCTAAACTTGATACTTCCTCGTTAGCTAACTCCTAACCCCAATTAATTATTCCAGTAACGCCCCCCATTACATTCCGGTGGCTCCCCCATTGTTTCCTTAGCTTTAACGTTTCTCTTCCACATCGTTCTTTCACTTAGTCACTCTTTTATTCAATAAATACTTGTTGAGGGCATACCTTGTGCCAAGCACTGTGCTACGCTTGGGATTCAGTGGACACAAAATGGTCCCTGACCTGATGGAGTTTAGTCTACTTTCAAGCTCTTTCAAGTCTTCAAACTTCTACATTTCAAGAGGGTCTGTCTGTCTTTACTCACTCTCATTCTCATTTGCTTGCTATTCATTCCTACAGTCCCTTTGACAAAATCCAGTGGAGATAGGAGTGTCCTGGTGGCTTGCTGTATCAATCTCAAATGTCTATTTTCCCTTCTAGACTAAACAATTTGAATTCAGGAACCATGTTTTGTGTTCCTTTGCACAAGGGCTGTGCTATTCTTCTCTGTATCGTTACTATTTTAGTATATGTGCCGCCAACGTGAGCACTAGAAACCATATTTTAATCATCTTCTTACCTCTGTACTTGAAAAATGTCTAGCACATAGTAGGTCTTCAATAACTATTGAATGAATAAACCAGAATGGGCACTTTAGAGCGGTTACTTCGACGGCAATCTGGAAAGTGAGAGATTGGAGTCAGGTTTTATTGTTGTTTTATTTATTTTTATTTCTTTTTTTTAAGATTTTTTATTTATTTGACAGAGAGAAACACAGCCAGAGAGGGAACACAAGCAGGGGGAGTGAGAGAGGGAGAAGCAGGCTTCCTACCGAGCAGGGAGCCCGACGTGGGGCTTGATCCTGGGTCTCCAGGATCATGACCTGAGCCTAAGGCAGTCGCTCAACCAACTGAGCCACCCAGGCACCCCTATTGTTGTTTTAAATAAAACTATTGCATAGTCGAGGTGAGCAATGATAAGGTCCTGAACTATGATGATAAGGGAAAGAAAAGGACAAATTTAAGTTATATATGAGGCAGAATTAACAGGACACGATGACTGCTTACATGTGGACATGGTAGCCAGCCTCCAGGATGGACCCCTGCAATCCTTATGTTCCACTCTTGCATAGTCCTTACCCACAGTGCATGAAAGTTGGCCTGTGGGACTGAACGCATAGGGCAGAAGTTATTATATTTTACTTCTGAGGCTAGATTATAAAAGACATTGTGACTTTCATCCTGCTTTTTTGGATCACTTGCTCTGAAAAAGTAACACTATGTTCTGAGGATATTCCAACAACCTCATGAAGAGGTCCATATGGAAAGAAATTGAGGGGCGCCTGGGTGGCTCAGTTGGTTGAGCGACTGCCTTCGGCTCAGATCATGATCCTGGAGACCCAGGATTGAGCCCCACATCGGGCTCCCTGTTTGGCGGGAAGCCTGCTTCTCCCTCTCTCACTCCCCCTGCTTGTGTTCCCTCTCTGGCTGTGTTTCTCTCTGTCAAATAAATAAAAATCTTAAAAAAAAAAGAAATTGAGACTTACTGCCAATAGCCACTATTAACAGGCATTGAATTAAGCCATCCTGGAAGTGGATTGTCCAGCCTTAGTCGAGCATTCAGGAAGCTGTTAACCACATCTAATATCAGGACTACAGCTTTTTTTTTTTTTTAAGATTTTATTTACTTATTTGTCAGTGAGAGGAGAGATAGAGATAGAGTGCACACACAGGGAAAGTGGCAGGCAGAAGGACTTGATCCTAGGACCCTGGGATCGTGACCTGAGCTGAAGGCAGATGCTTAACTAACTGAGCCACCCAGGAATCCCAGGACTATAATTTCTTGAGAGACTGGGAGCTAGACAACTCAGCTAAGCTATTGCTGAATTCCTGACACAGGGAAACTATGAGCGATAATAATTGTTTATTGTTTTAAGCACTAAATTTTGATGTTAATTTGTTACATTTGTTATTTAGCCTAGATAACCAAAGAGTGGGGGATAAAAGAGGAGAAAGCAAAGACTGCCTGCAAGGGTATAATTGGAGTACTAAGTGCTTGAGGAAGGAACAGAGAGGGATTAGGATGGGAAAGATAGTGATTATTTTCAGTCCAGTGTTTTGTCTTGTCTGTAGGGTTTCCAAGTGGATATATCTATAGGTAGTCTTTGTCCCTCGCTCTCAAAGGCCTACTCATCCTTGAACCCTCAGTTCGGATGTCACTTCTGTGAAACCTTCCTGATTAGCTCAGACAAAACCTAAATCTGAGCATTATCTCACATTACTATAGCAAACATAAGTTACTTTGCATTGCGATTACCTATTTGCAGTTATTTGTTAATGCTTGCTAAAATAATACTTTTGAGAAATTTGGTGTGTGTGCCCATTACACACAAATTTTCCCTATTAGTACAGATAACAGGCGTTCGAGCTTTTGGAGCGGACTGAGCAAACCCGCCACTGTCAGACCTGGAGCCACGCCTCCAGCCCGGTTCCGAAGCCGAACTTCCACCTACGCCTAGGTTTAACTCCGCCTGCACCTGGGTTGGGCTTCTCCGCTCCTTAGCTCCGCCTCCACTCAGCCCCGATTGGCTGGAGGAGGAAATCGGCCCGGCCATTAGTCCTTTCTTGAAGGGGCGGAGCCGGGTTGCGTTCCTGTCAGGCTGGCGCAGGCCGAACCGGACCGAGCAGATCCGAGTCGGGCCGAGGCTGGCAGAGCCGCGGCTCTGAGCGGAGGTGGTAGGACCGGTCCCATCCAGCGGCCGGGAGGAGCCAAAGATGCTGGCTTCTGCCACGCTGCCCCTCCCGGGCTTCCAGCCGCCTCCGGCGTCGCCCTTCTCGCTGCTGCTGCTGGCGGTGCTGAGCGGCCCGGTATCCGGCCGCGTCCCCCGCTCGGTGCCCAGGACCTCGCTTCCTATCTCCGGTAAGGCGTGGGCGGCCTCGCCCTCAGCCCTTCGCACCGCGCCCAGGTCCAGCCTGCGGGTGCCCGTACCCACCTGCCCTCCCTACGGACCTGGGCAGGAACTCTGGGGCCGGGCGCCGGAGCGCATCGCGTCCCGCGCCGCCCACGCCCCACCAGGACCAGGGCGGGACCCCCACGCGGTGCTGCTCCACCGCATCGCTTCGCGCTTGGGCTCCCAAGACACGCCCAGGCGGCTCCAGCGGCCCCTTACTCGCAGAACCGCGGGAGGGTTAAGCCCCTCACCGTGCAGACGCGGACGCTGAGCCCCAGGAATGGGATGGGGAGTTCCCTCTCCCTTAATCCGACTTCCCAAATGTACATCGATGTCTCTCACCCCAGCCTGACTCCCGTTCTTTTACTAAACTCGTTGGTCTTTCATTCTATTCAAGGCACCCATCCCTCTCCAGCTCAGCACTTCCATCTGCCCACTTCTCAGATCCATTCCCTTATCATCATTTATATTTCCCTGCAAGCTTTTTGCCTTCCTGGTAGCCCTCCTCTCCCTATCCCACTTCCCAGGCCTCTCACAGTTCTGACAGAACTCCCATTCACTGGACCATGATCCATCGTAACCCTCTTAACTGCTCAGCATTGCCTGCTCTCTACCAGTTCCCTACGCTGAGTGTGGGAAACCGTTCAGTGAGTTGATTTAAAATTCTGTTTAAATGATTTCTAAAATCTTCAGAAGGAGAAAAAAAAGGAGGAAGGAGATTTGGTCCTTTCAAAAGATGAGGAAGAAGCCAGAGGATGCTACAAGGTTAAAAATGGTCATTGGAGTGATTCATACTAATGGCTCCCTGCTGAGGTGGGTGTGAGCATGGCCACTGACCTTGTTTTCTTCTCAGTGGACGATGAGTGTCAGCACCTTTTGCAGACAGAAAGAACCAGTGAAGCTGAAAGGACAACCTGTTGGCAAAGCCTCACAAGTGGGCAACAGTAATGTAGAGTCTAAACTTTCAGGCTAGTGACATATAGGGTTGCTGTGAATCCAGAAGACAAAGTTGTGGTCAGAAACTGGGGTTTGTTTGTGCAGGAGCAATAGCTACAAAATAGAATTGAGATTGCCTGGCTGGGTTAGCAACCAGAAATTCAGAAAAGTCTAGATAGCAAAGTGAAATGGAACTGGGGATACGAAGAGAGTTTGGGTGTTCCAGGACTTATGATGAGCATGAGAGGATAGTCAGGTACTGCACAGACCTGAGTTTGGGTGTGGGAGAGTGGTGTGGATGGGGCCCCATCATCAGCACAACTAAGAATGAATGGCTTGAAGCCATTCTCTCAGTCTCAAGGGTGGCTGAGAGGATGAAGCAGGTAGACAGAGCTGTGTTGGTGTAGCGATAGGGGCCCTAGAGTGAGCTAAGAAGGTAAATTCATGCTAACCTATTGTCATAATCTTTAAGTATAGTTTTAAATGGTGGTATAAAGTTTAGATTTGGCCCAAATGGAGCACATGCCTAAGAAAGATAGAAAGGAGCCATTTTGAAACATGTAGTACATGTCATTTGCTTCCACATATGTTATCTTATTTAATTCTGTCAACAAGCCTGGTTGTTGGTGTTTACAAATGAGGAAAGTGCTTCTCAGGGCAAGTAACTTACTCAAGATCATACAACTGGTAAGTGACAGCCACATTAAACTCAGGCTGATCCATTTCCAAAGCACAGACTCTTGCCTACCCCTTACCTCTTTGGGTAGAAATGGAGTGGAGTTGAGAAGGACAAAAGCAGTGGGAGAGAGCGGGTAGTTTCCTAAAGTGCTGGTGAAAAGGGTGAATTGTTTCCCTTCTAAGTAAAAAGAAATTACTAATAAGTAGTGATTTTAAAAAAATTAGAGAGGAAAGTACTTGTACCTTCTATAGGTATATTCAAATTATGTATCATGCTATGAATAGAAATTACAGACTTAGTATTTATGCTGTTATTTTAATAAAGTGTTCTACTTTTATAGAAAAAGCGTACTTGACTGCCTTGTTTGCTAAATATTTTGGCCTCATCAGTGCTCTCTTTTTGGGGAGGTTAGATGGTTGGCTTCTCACAGTTGTTTTTCACCCTCGTGGTTGCGAAATAAATGGTCCTTGGAAGAAAACAGAAATTGAGCCCTTGTGGACCCAACCCTTATGAAGCAATGCCTGATATCACTGTCCCCTCTCATCCTCTCTTCCTGCCAGAGGCTGACTCCTATCTCACCCGGTTCACTGTCCCTCAAACATACAATTACTCTGTCCTCCTTGTGGATCCTGCTTCCCATATGCTTTATGTCGGCGCCCGGGACACCATCTTCGCTTTATCCCTGCCCTTCTCAGGGGAGAGACCCCGCAGGGTGAGAGATGAAAGTGGGGAGGGCCCCAGAGCATGTGCTTAGATACATAGTTTTATGGGACTGGTGGGGGGGGCTGTTCATAATAACCAATATGTAACAGTGGTGGTGGTAGGAGGGGGAGTGCTGGTGAAAATGAACATAGGAAGAATATTCATTATCTTCGCTAAAGTTGAGGAGGGGGTGACTGAGGAGGCTAGGAGGGAGGTTTATGATAGGGAGGAGGCCACTTGACCAGGTTTCAGGTCAGAGGAATCATAAGAATCACATTTCTTTAGAGCAATAGCTTTTAAACTTTTTTTGACCACCTCTTAGTAAGAAATATTTTATATATTTGACCCAGGACAGAAAATATGTATTGAAAGAACCCTTTCTTGAAATAATATCTACTCTCCCATATGTGATACATTTTTATATATCCTATTTCATTAAAAATAAAAGCAATTGATTCCGTTACTCATTAGTGACTGGAGACTTCCAGTTTGAAAACAGTGCTCTGATCTGTGGTGGTGGTGGTTGGGGTGGGGTGAGGTCTCTGCAGTTTTCAGATTGATGGGGGTGGTGGAACTGTTTTACCTCTCCTGACTGGAAGGAATATGGGGAGAATGTGGGAGAAACAATTACTCCTCCTTTCTCAGATTGACTGGATGGTACCCGAGGCCCACAGACAGAACTGTAGGAAGAAAGGCAAGCAGGAGGTAAGTGTGAATCTCATCCCTGTCCCAAGTGTCAGTTGAGACTTAGTTCCAGCCCTGACTCTGTGTCTGTCCCCTGCAGTGCTCCCATCCTTGTGGCCCCAGGCAGGGGCTCTAACACCATGTCATCACGAGTCATCTCTGATCCCAGAGCTGCCTCTAACTGTCCTGACACTACCCTACCTTTCCTTGTACCTGCTGCTTCTGATTCTCTCTAATCATCTCTGACCCCCAGGATGAATGTCACAATTTTGTCCAGATTCTCGCCATTGCCAATGCCTCTCATCTCCTCACTTGTGGCACCTTCGCTTTTGATCCGAAGTGTGGGGTTATTGTGAGTGACGGGTGGGAGGATGGGAAGGGTCTTCTGTGAGGGACCATGACAGGGGGGCATGCTTAAGGCAACATTTGTGCATGATACACACTGGGGGTGAGGGATGTCCTCACAGGGTGGAGCCTTTGTCTGCCGTGGAGGCGGGTAGGAGCTGGAGGGGGAGGGAGGTTGTCTGTAGATGGGAAGGTATATAGGGGGAAAAGAGAGGAGGGGTGGTGAAGGGAATTAGGGGTGCTAGCTAAGCCTGGGAGAGGGTAAATCCAGGAGAGACTTTAGAGGCTAGTAACTCATGTTTCCTTTGGCCTGTGTATGCTTTGTCCAGGCAGCATAGGTCCATTTCTTAAACAGCACAACCAATGCCTGCTTCCTTCTCCCAGGGCATGTGACTGTCTCTCACCCCTTTCTCCCATCTCCACTGCTAACTTCATTCTGTGTGGGCTGTGACCCTCCGCTCTCATGGCTTCTGAGGTCACTGCCCACGAATGGAGTACCTGGATCTTGCCTTTAAAGTGGGCACTGTGTCAGTCACCTTTTCTTCTCTGTTCTGTTCCTTGCTGCTGGAGCTCTGGGCATCTCCACCGTCACGTTCAGGCAGGCTTGGGACATGTGTACCCCTGCTCATCTCTAGGCTACTCATGGCTTCTGGAGTTAATGGGACTGGTAGCATCTCAGGAAGGTCTTAATGTTTTTGAACTCTCGCTTTTCCCATCAGTTATCCAATAGTCGGTCACTGGTTCTCCGCCAGCACATGCTTGTGACAGAACCCTAGGGTGAGTCAAAAGCCTGCCGTGTTCTTTGTATTCAGTCTTTCCTTTCTGCTCTAAGGAGCAGCAGGAGGAGTGCAATGACTCCCTTTCCTGGGCCTGATCCTTAATGTAGATGTTGACTTAACCTTCTATACCCTGGAGCGCTCCTTGGCCCAGGATCTCAGCAGTGTGTTTGTCCAAACCCCTCCCTGTTGATGTCCAAACCCCTCCTCGTATCTCTGGCTTTGAATGCCATAACTGTATATGCTTCATTGCCCCAGTCAGTCCGTCTGGGCTGCCCCTGAGGTTAGCTGGGCTTTTGTTGAGTCCATTTCGTTAACGTAGATGAAAGACTCTCCACCAGGGTGTGGATAGTTTCCTCATCTTGGGAAGGTTTCCAGTTCAGGAGGTATTGAAAATCTCTATATCTGGTCAGGTGATGTTGAAGGTATGGTTTCCTTATAGTTCTCATGAAGCTCAGAGAGTAGTGGTAGAACTACCCTTGCCATGTAGATTCCAGTCTGCACACACTTGGGGAACCGTGGGCGTGAATACTGGCAACATGGCTTGAGGCAACATGATCACTTCAAGTTAGTCTCCTAGAGCTTTCTATTCTTCCTTGGCTCTCTGAGGGTAATCTGAATGGTTGTTAGATTCTACAGACATAAAATGTTTTCTGTACATCCTGTCAGGATTGGACTCCTATCCATTCATGAGAAAAATCAGCAAGCAGAGTGAAGCTCAGGATCTGTCTTTGCACTCCTGTGACTTTCAACTTGTTCTCTGAACTCTCCTATCTAGCAGGTGTATGAAATGAAGAACCATTCTTTGATCAAGGCCTGTTTGTAGGGGAATATAGGGCACAGCTCCCTGCCCCTAAAATCAACTGTGTTAACTCTTCAAGCCATATACTAAGACTGCCCTCTAGGCTTCCTCAGTGCTCTCATGCCTTTTTGAGATCTGTTTGATCCCGCTACCTGGCAACTCCTGTCTGTTTAAGCAAGTTCTTGCCTTATCCTTGTTAAGGATATCCTTGCCTTATCCTCGTGCTAGACCTCTCATGTTCCAGAGTAATGACTTTGAGACCATGTGTAACTATTATGTGAGAGCTTTGACTAGCTCTAGATACAACAACTCACTCAGAGTTGATTGCTCAGAGAAATGAAGGTTCTTATGAAAGGCAATTCAAGCCCTGGTCCCACCAGCTCTAACAATGTGGAGTGCCATTCAGTGTCAGCTCACTGGACATTGGAGGACAATATTTTAGTTTGCTTTGTTGAGGGAATTCTAGCAGTTAACAGAGAAAAATGCTGGACTTAAAAATAGCAATGACAAGACTTCCTGTTCAGTTGAAGATGTACTCTGTCCCAGGCGTGATACTAGCGACTTTACATTCGAGACTGAGTTTAGTTCATAGCACCACACTGTGATATTTAGGTATTATTTAAATCCATTTTACAAGCAAGGGAATGGAAGTTCCAAGAAGTTAGGTACCATGTCTAATATTGTGTAGCTGGCAGAGGCAGAGCCAAGATTTAAGTCCATCTGTGTCTCGTTCTGCCCCACAACCCAGTTCTTTTAGTCTAGCCGGCAGCACAGAAGACCTTATCTGGTTTCAGGGTCTTGTAACATCTGTCCTGTTTCATGAGACAGGGACCATCTTTTCTTTTTTCCCCCTAACCAGCTGGGGAAGGTCCTTTGTCTGTCTCATACTTTTCTAGGCCAAAGCCAAAGGATGGATCCAAACCCTACAGCTCAGTGAGAGCCTTTCTGCCCAGCTCTGTCTTTCATCTGGAGGGACTTACCTTCACCACTACTGATGATACAATGAGGAATTTCAACATTCAGACAGAGACTATAGTGGAGGGGTCTCACCCCCTTTAGACCGTAATTAAATGTCACTCTGATGAGACAGTAATCATAACCTAACTAGTTAATAGGAGGCTCACTTGCTCAAAAATTATAAACCTACATAATACACCATTTGGGGAAACTGGATTAGGATGCATTTTGACATACTGAGTTTTAAGGGGCTGATAGGCCATCTCTGTGAGGGAGTCCAGCTGCCAAATGAAAAAACAGACCAGAGATTGGAAGACATCAGCAAGCTTCAGAGAATTTGGGAGAATAATTTGCATAGAAAGTCTAACTGGAAATGTAAGAGTGAGTGAGGTCATTGAAGTATATGTGACAAGGACTAAGGATAGATCTTACACAGTTAGGGGCCAGAAAGGAAAATAGAAGCAACCAAAGGAGATAGAGAAGCAACAGTTAGGTAGGGGGTGGATGGTAGACTTTCAAGAGAACACAGAATATTTGAAGGAGGGAGTGAGCCAAAAATATCAGATACAACGTAAAGATTAGGAGGATGAGAACTGAGAAAAGGAGTCCTTGGTGAAATGTAAGGGAGCAGTCTTTGGCACAGGGATGGAAGAGCATGATATTTTTTCTGGGAACAACAAGTGATCCAGGTCTGGTTGGAAGAAAGTGTTCATTTTGAGCAGTATTAGAAAGGAAGTAATTTGGGCTGACAGGTTTGTATTCTAGGCAACAGTGAGCCATTTTGTCTCTCTGTTGCTCAAAAATTTATCAAGGCAGTGACTGATATTGTAGGAATATTAATCTGTGGCAGATATGTGGGGCACAGCTAGGCAGCGTGGAGAGGAGGAGGCTACTGCTGCAGTTCAGGTGAGAGGTAGAAGTACCACCTCAGGATGTTGTTTTCCTTTTTTTAAAGATCTTATTTATTTATTTGACATAGAGGAACACAACTAGAGAAGGAACACAAGTAGGGGGAGTGAGAGAGGGAGAAGCAAGCTTGCCGCCAAGCAGGGAGCCCGATGCGGGGCTTGATCCCCCGATTCCGGGATCATGACCTGAGCCGAAGGCAGATGCCCAACAACTGAGCCACCCAGTTGTTTTAATCTTTGTCCAAAGTGTCAAGACATCTTGGTAATTTCTCACTGAGCTGTCATCCATCCCTTTTTTTAGGCTAGGTTGCCCCCACTGCCACATATGTAAGCTGCTTGTGCTCCTGGGGGCTTCCTCATTCTGGAAGACTCTCTCCACCTACTGTTCCCTTTTGGGGGAACCTCAGATCACATCTAATTTTAACAGAGCCTCTTTAAGACTTTCTTGGTAAAACAAAACCGTATTTGCTGACTATAGTTAATAGACGAGTGGTCAGGATGGGCCCGTAGTGTACTTATGCTCAGGGGTATATACCTGTGTGGCCACTCCAACCACCATCAGTGTAATTAGGCTCCCTCCCTAGTGAACTGGAGTCATCGTGTCTGGCTCTTCTGTGCCATAACTTTGATTCCTAACCAGCCACAGTTAACTTCCCTGCCAGTCTCCAGTTGAAGTCATCCCTGGTTTCCATTTTGAGATGTTACCTTGAAGGTTGTCTTAGTGCTGGATGCTCAGGTAAGGTAACTTCTGGCTGGCCCTGGGGGACTCCTACATCTTTTGCCTCCTGTCCAGGTCAGTCCTGTTGTAGTTCCTGAATGAAGAAGGCAGTTACTTGCCAAATCCTCAAATTCTGACCTGAGTTTCAGGTCTGCTAACTTTGCAGAGTCCTTTCCCCCTTTCTATGTATCCTTTACTCTGGTCCTGTCCTTTATCCTTGGGGTAGGAGTAGAGGGAGGAGGACCTTCTCTCTAAACCCCCGGGCTTCAGGTGATCTTATATTAGCCTGAATTCTTCTTTACCCTTCCTGCAAGATCCAGCCTTGAGGAGGCCTGCTCTCTCTCTTCCCTTTGTCCTCCTTGTCCTATTACACAGTCCCTAGCCAGTTGCAAACCCTAGCATTTCGGAGGGAAGATCTGCCTCTCAGCCTCTCAGTGTCTTCTAGGACCATCTGTGGGGTCCCTTCAGCAGGGCATGTGGGTGTTGTTACTAGGGGAATAGAGGGAAGAGGAGTGAACTGATTAAAAGGAGGATGGCAGAGATGGGAAATGCTGGAATGGGTGGGAGTTATGGGGATGGTAGCAGATGAATGGGAGATGAATGGAAATTAAGCTTTTCCTTCATCTGACCATCTTTGTAATTCTCGCCGTGAGCCTCTCCATGACCCTAAACCAATTGCCCCTTTCTGGTCTGTAGGATGTGTCCAGTTTCCAGCAGGTTGAAAGACTTGAGAATGGCCGGGGGAAATGTCCTTTTGAGCCAGCTCAGCGGTCAGCAGCTGTAATGGCTGGTGAGTGGGGAGAGCCCAGAACCTGTGGCTCCTTGTTGTAATTGCCTCCTTCCCCACCCCTGCTGTTGAAATTTCTGTGTCCTTTCTTCCCTTTCTTTGTATGTCTGTTATTCCCATGTGTCTTTATAGCCTTTCCTGTTCTTCCCACAGTGCCTGTGTCCTCCTGCTTTTCCCTAGATTCTTCCCCTAGGTTTTCTCTAGAGTACGAATCATCTGCACTTCTAGTGTGAGTGTTTGCTTTGTTAACCTCATTTTCTTTTCTCATGGTGCTCCCCCTCCCACCCCTGTTTATAAGAGGAATCTGCTACAGTGCATATTGTAATACATTTGGAAAAAGTATGGAGAAGAACCTAAGAAATCATGTAGCATAACACTGTCCAAAAGTACTTTGTGGTACAATAGAAATGTTTTGTCTGTGCTGTCTAAAATGATAGCTACTAGCTACATGTGACTCTTGAGTCCTTGGACGATGTGACTAGTTTGATGGGAGGAAGGAATTTGAGTGTCTAGTGTCTACCACTTTTGCACAGTTGTAGGGTATCAGAAAACCACTGCCAATAGTGTAGGATATTCCTTTCTAGCTTTTTAAGTAAGTGTGTGTGGGTCCTTGCATCTGTACTCATACCTATAAATTTTGCAGGCCAATCCTTTGTTGCTCAGAGGAACCAGTAATCAGTAATTAAGTAAATTCCTGCTCTTACTTCCTTTGACCAAGTTCAGGTATGTGATGGTTCAGTCACAGTTGATGGCTAAATCTTTTCTGGAGAATGACTGCGTGATCCTGCAGCAACCACAAAGTGAAATGTTTGTGTGGCATGTATCCTATCTTTTAGGTTACACCACCCCATGTACACCCTTCAAATTCAGTGAGAGTCTAGCCATTTTCTCACAATAGTATAAAATGAGCATGTTAATAGAAATTTTATGTGTGTGTGTATATTGTAAAACTTTTAAATGTCATGCCACATGGATTTAATTCTGAGTTTTGTCATGTAACTTTGTATCATAGGCAATTCTATACAATTTAAACATTTTTTTTTAAAGATTTTATTTATTTATTTGTCAGAGAGAAATACAGCCAGAGAGGGAACACAAGCAGGGGGAGTGAGAGAGGGAGAAGCAGGCCCTCCGCAGAGCAGGGAGCCTGATGTGGGGCTCGATCCCGGGTCTCCAGGATCATGACCTGAGCTGAAGGCAGTCGCTTAACCAACTGAGCCACCCAGGCGCCCCTACAATTTAAACATTTTAAAAAAGATTTTATGTATTTGAGACAGAGAGAAAATGAGCAGTGGGTGGGGGTTAGGGAGGAAGGGAGAGAGGGAGGGAGAAGGAGAGAGAGAAAGAGCGTCCCCACTCCTGATGCAGAGCTTGATCCCAGGACCCTGAGATCATGACCTGAACCAAGCCAAAGGCAGGTGCTTAACGAACTGAGATGCCCAGGCACGCCCAATTTAACCTTTTTTTTGTGAAGAAAAATTTTAATAATGTGATGCTGTCCATTCTGTGAGCATTCTATAATTAAAATAAGCAGTCCCAAGTCATTTATATAAGTTTATTTGATTTCCAGGTTGATTTAATTTACCTCAACATTTTTGCTAGTATGCATAACACTGTAATGAACATTTTTGAGCATAAGTTTTTAATCCTCATTTTAGATTGTCTCATGATTCCTGGAAATGGATTACTATATCAAAGGGTGTGAACATTTTATGGCTCATTATTTGTTGCTAATTAAGTTTTTAGAAAGAGTGTGCCAATTTACACCCTAAATCAGCAGGAATGAGTGTTTTGCTTTTTTCTCACATAAATTTTATAAAAGATTTTGTTTATTTATTGGTTAGAGAGGAAAGAGTGAGCGAACACAAGCAGGGGGAGCAGCAGGCAGAGGGAAAAGCAGGCTTCTCACTGAGCAGAGAGCCTGATACGGGACTGGATCTCAGGACTCTGGGATCATGACCTGAGCAGAGCTGAAGGCAGACGCTTAACTGACTGAGTCACACAGGCGTCCCATTTCTCACATAAATTTCACAAGAATAATACTGTTGTCACTTTGAAAAGTCTTTGCTAATTTGAGACTAAAAAATGGCACTACGTTTTAATTTGTATTTATTTGACTATTAGGGAAGTTAATACTAGGAAGTTTTCATATTTTAACTTATCTTTATGTCTTCTTTGGTAAATCGTCTGCTCATATTCTTGGACCAGGTGGGATATGTGTTCTGATCTATATCTTTTCCTCTGTGGTTACGTTTGTGTTTAAGGTAAATCCTTTTTCAGTTAGAAAGGAGATAAAACAATTTTTCTTCTTACAAATTTTCCCCCCAAGCATTTAAGTTGTTGATCTGTTTGGAACTTACTTTGATGAATAGCACGAGAGGGAGATCTAAATTTATTTTATCAATTAGCTAATCAGTTGACTCAGCAACATTCATTGTACTGCTTTTTCTTTCTTCATTGACCTTTGCTGTTCATTATTGTAAAATTAATTTTTACTCCTTCTTTTGGACTACATTTTATGAAGAACAAAAATTGAGACACAAGCTGTAATAGTGAAAATTTTTTTCTTACTCATGGTTTTATATAAGAAGTCTTAAAAACTGGCTATACAAGTAACTTTGTCATATAGTTAATGATTTCCCTTTTCTGAAAAATAATAAAATAACAAAAAGTCTTCGACAGTGAACATAAACTATAAATCTGGTAAATACAAGATTTGTCATTTTTATCATTCATCTGCAGTTGAAATTGATGATATCTTGTGTGTAGTCATACATGTTTGCATAAAAACAGTTTAGTCAATAGTTTTCTTGGCTTTTTATCAAGCGTCTCTGGCAAAACTCTTTAGTTAGTCGTTAGGTCATTAAGAAAGATTTTTCAATTTTAGCAGTTGTCTCTTGATTCTACACAATTTTTTTATCAACAAAATGACTTCTTAATTACTCTAAGGTAATCAGTTAACATACTCTAAGGTAATCAGTTAACATACTTCTTTATTTCATGTGGTAATATTTATACTCAACCTTCTGCATTTAATCTCTCTGTGTTCCAGTCAGCAGGTGAATTCATATTAGCACATGGTTTAAGAACACAACTTTCGTAAATAAGATCATTGTATGACAAAGGACATTTTCAAGAAGGAAAGACATTTTTCAAAAGGGTTTCAAGTCTATTTTTTTTCAGATAATGAAATTCAGGTTGCCTTTCATCTGATTATTGATGGAAATGATCAGAAGTCACTTTCTAACTATTTAGAATGGCTGGCTTCTCCAGGGCTCTTTCTGTCTTCTATCCAAATCAGAGTCAATACCAAAATTATACATTTTCCTCTCAAGTTGGTACTTTATAGGGCTGTAAGTTAAATTTCTTTAAACTTGACATAAGTACCAGTGTTCAGTTGGAGTTTTCAATGTTGATCTGTTTTACCCTCCTGCCCCTTTGTTTTGAAAATAGCAGCCTAGAAGTAGTGACAACATTACGTAAGAACTAGAACTTAAATTCCCAGTTAAGATCTGTAAAAATGCTCTTTCGGATAATAGAGGTATTTTGAAATAAAAAGAAGAACTTTTAGTAATGAAAATATTAGAATGTAATAGTAGGAGCACTTCTTGTTTTAAATTTTAAAAATTACAATGTGCATTGTGGATAATTGAGAAAATATAGAAATATATAATGAAGGAATAGAAAAGCTAATTGTAATTCAATCTTCACTAGATAGCCAGTATTACTATTTTCGAGTATTTTCTTCTACTGTGTTTGTCTGTGTGTATATTTATAATATATTGGCATTATCGTACATATTTCACTTAATATTCTATACTAAACATTTTATAAGTTATTCAAAACATGATTTTTAGTGATTGCATACTCTTCCACCACTTGAATTAACACAGTCTATTGCCATAAAATTATACATTCAAAATGTAAAATAAATGATTGCTTTTATAAATATTGCTACAGAAGACATCTTTTCATATAAATGTTTATGTAAATCCCTTACATGAATCTAATCAATTGCATATGAGTCAATCCAGAAAGTAGCATTGCTGGGCCAAAGGGTATAAAGGCTGTTATGGTACTCAGTGGATTTGGCCTAGGTGCCCTCCAGGTCATCCTGCCAGCATTGATGAGAGGACCTCTTCATTGCACCCTTGTCAGACCCAAGTAACACAGTTAATAAACATACAGTTTATTATGACCTCCTTCAGAGTCCAATTTTATGACCTCCTTCAGAGCCCATATTTTTGCTTGCATTTCCATTAGTGAGGTTGAACAACTTTACATGTATTTATTGGTGCTTTCATTTATTTAGGAAAAAGCCTTAGAAATCTTGTCTTCAAGTATGACATTTCTTTGTACTGCACTTGGATAAAATTACCAAAATTTTCTGTGTCTCTTTTTGCCCTGATCCCATATGGAAAAAGGCAGATAATTTGGCAATAATGTTCACATTAGCCTAAGAACACTGGCAATTCCTTCTCTCTCCTTTGGAGGGTCTTTGTCTTCCACTCATCCTTTCAGGGATGGGGTTCCTTGGACCACCTCTCAAGGTCCTGTTCTCTTCTTATTCTGTGTGGTTGTGGTCTCAGCCAGCCTCACAGATTTGTTTGCACTGCATTCTGATGCCTCCCAGATGTTATCTGGAGCTAACAGACCACATATCCAGCTGCCTTACAGACATCCCCACCTAGGTGTTCCACAGAAATCTCAAAATCAGCATGTCCCAAGCCAAGCTCATCATCCTCACTCACGTCCTCCGGACCTGCCGCACCAGCAGCGTCCCCTCCCGAGTGCACAGTGCTGTTACCCTTCCAAGCACCCCAGCTGGAGACAGCAGTCGGTCATCCTCCGTTCTTCCTATCAATATCCCGTAACAAATAGGGCTTTTATTAAGAAGAGCAGGAGGAGGGAATATTTGTTCTTTCTCTTTGAGACTCTGTGCTGTGTTTTATCATCTGTTTGCTCTCATCACATCTTGTGATTACTGCATCTGCCAAGAAGCACTGCAAATGTTCCCAATATACCGGGTGCTGCCGGCATTTTGGGGTCAGACCTACCTCTTGAATTCAGGTGTGTTTGTCCCAAGACTAGCATTCACACACTGAAACAAGACAGTTAGAAATCCTGTGTGACCAATAGAGAAAAAGGTAGAATAAATGCTGCATCTCCAACTAGCTAATTAAGTCCTCATCATGGGCTGTTTTATGTATATATAAAATATCCAGCTGGCCTCACCCTTAGATAAGGAAATGGAGACTGTTAGGCTTGGAGCTATCTATCTTGCAAAGCTCTGACTGTGTGAAGAAAAGGGAGCGAAGGAAGGAAGGCCAGGGCGTGTTTAAAATCCTTTTTTTTTTTTTTTTTTTAAAGCTGATGAGTGATTATTCCTATTGTACATCTTCTTTAGAAGTGACTGTTTCCATACCAGAGTGAAAAATTGAAACTCCAGGGTAGAGAGAAATGCTCACTGCCATGGCACGTGCGAGGCTGACAGTGTTGGGTTGCTAACATCTGGGAAGCCTGTGTCACAGGCTTTACACTTGGACGAGGAGATCTCTCTTCCCACATATAACTGTGATTTTTTTTTTGGTTGTGATTCTTTATCTTTTGTGGTTTTCAGTCTTCTCTTCTTTTTTTTTTTTTTTGGTATTTCCAAAGTGAAATATATCTTAGTTTGGGGGGTTATAAGAGTAAAACATGGTAACTGCAACAAACAGTACAAAAATGTAGAAAGGAGAAAATAATAATCATTGTGATTCCATTAATCAGAAATGGGTCATTAACACTGAGAATTGTAGCTCCTTCCAATCTTTCCTATGTCTGCAGACATATACATATTTTTAAAAAATATAACATATGTCAAACCTGGTGTATTTTTTTTTTCTAACCAGCTTGCTCACTGAATTCATTGTGAGGATCATTCTCTTTTGTCTGTCATCTTTTGCCAATAGCAAAATAGCAATTGCCAATAGTGTGTTTTAATGTTTTAATGTTTACTGAATTGATCCATTCAGTACTAACCTGCCAACAATTGCACATACAGGGATATTTTGTTATATGAGCAATGCAGCATAATATTTGAAATTGAGACTGTCGTGGAGAATCTAGGACGTGTGGTGGTCCTGTGACGTGATCCACATGACTGTGATGGCTGCTGTTCCTTCTCCAGGCGTGTGTGTGTGTGTGTGTGTGTGTGTGTGTGTGTGTTTCAAGCTCCTTGGGACTCCTGCAATACCTGGAACACTGCTACTTCCCTCCAAAGTGTCTGACCCCTCCTACTGTCCCTTCAGGTCAGTGACCTTAAGCTCTTAACACTCCGAGTGAGTGTACTCTTAAGCAATTCCAGACTCTGGAGTTGCTGATTGACCCCATTGATCCCTTAGAGACTTTTGGGACATTTTACCTCCATCCATTGCTGGGTCCTTCCAAAATATTTGTTTGTTGCCCCCTCCTCTCCACCCCCAAGTCATGTTCCTGAATATTCATGACTGTCTCCTCCACAGATCTCTCTCCATTCCCAGGGTGTCCATGAGACAACTTCTGCCAGAGTTTTGGTTTTAGAGTATTTTGTGTACACTGCTCGTAGGGAGATTTTTCACTGTAACTCTGGCTTCCATATCAACTTCTCTCCCCCCACCCTGCCCCACCTTGGAAGTACAGAGGGTTGGCTCATTTGCTGTTCCGTGTGCTGCCAGGCTATGCCCTCAACCTGGTTTTCTCCTCCCTGAAGTACTCCGGGAGGGAATGAGATGACATTTTACAGCCCTTCCTTCCCCACCTTGTGGAAACAACTCAAGCCTGTGGTTCCTGAGATTTCATAAGGAGCCTCGACTCACATGCACTGAATGGCAGCCATGCACGAGGCCCTACGTGGGCTCTATGTTTGTATCACATTTAACCCTCAGCAGTGTTCCGAGTGGAGGGTGGTATTATCTTCATTCTGTGTTTGAGGTACCTGAAGCTTATTTGCCCAAGGTCACACTACTTATAAGTATTTAGGATCCAAAGCCAGGCTTTCCAAGCTCCAGAACACTTGGATTCTGTTCACAGTCTCCAGGGATAGAATAGCCTTCCCCCCGCCCCCACAAGGGGATTTCTAATGCTCTGCTGTTTGCCGTCAGAGGCTTTCTGACCCTTTTCTGCTTTGTATGAATTATTGTTTAGAACAGTGAGGGGCACCTGGGTGGTTCAGTTGGTTACGTAACTGCCTTTGGCTCAGGTCACAATCCCGGAGACCCGGGATCGAGTCCCACATCGGGCTTCTGCTCGGCGGGAGGCCTGCTTCTCCCTCTCTCACTCCCCCTGCTTGTGTTCCCTCTCTGGCTGTGTTTCTCTCTGTCAAATAAATAAAACCTTTAAAAAAAAAAAAAGAACAGTGGTTATTTTCCTAGTACCTGAGACAGGCAAGTTTGTGCAAGCATCTGTGACCCCAGGATGATAGTGCTTCCCCCAGAGTGGCCCTATCAACTGCTCCCTTCAAGGTACATGGGACCCCATGGCCCTTGCTGGGCCTCCCCTGAACTGCCTTCCATCACACAGTCTGTCTTGCTTCCCTAGCCTCTGTGACTTGATTTTCTTCATTGTCTTCAGTAGCCTGTCCTCTTACATGGTGGTATTCCCAGGGACCTTTTTCTCACTTCCTCTTTCTCCCTGGCTATCGCATTCATGGCGTGGCTTAAGCCTGATTCCAGTTGCCTGACTGGCCCTGCTGCCTAGGCCCGTCTATCTGATGGCCTTCCAGCATCCCCAACCAGATGTCCTGAAGGGACTTCAACCTTAGTACCGTCCACATCTGACATACCAACTACCTCCTTTATGGGCCCTCTCCTATCATTTCCCGGCTTTGCTCATAGCGTCCCCCTCTGCTGTCACCCATCTTAGAAGCTGCAGACCTTAAAGACATTCTTTTATTCCATTCTTTCACATCTCATATTCAGTTGATTTTCAAATCTTGTTAATCAATTCTGCCTCAGAAATTCCCCCAATCCAGCCCTTTTTTTTTTCTTTCTTTCTTTCTCCCCGCCCCCAGCCCTTTTATTTCCTCTGCTGCTACCTTAATTCTGGCCTCCACTCTTGCCTGGATTGTGTGAATGGCCTTTTAACTAGCACTATCTTCTTAAAGCCCAGAACTGATCGTGTCACTCTCTTCCACAAGGAAATCTGCAGTTTTACTCTTACCTGTAGAATAAAGTCCACATTCTGTGGCAAGGCAAAGCAGCCTCTTCACAACTCAGTGCCCACCTTTTGACCTCCAGCTCCGTCTGCGCTCACTAGCCCGGCAGGCCCCTGTACCCCACCAAAGCTGCAGCCGCAGGGAGCACCCCATGTCCCTGAACATGGCTCCTCTCTTCCCCACCTGCTTGCCTTCCTCCCTGAAGTCTAGCCCCCTGGCAAATTGCTCTTTCCTCAAATCCAGCTCAGACATCACCTCTTGGATGCTGTTCTCCCTGCCCCGTTAGATGTGGCTGGGTTCTCCACTGTGCACTCCCAGTGTCTCTTGGTACCTGAGCACACGTTTGTCTTCCAGACTCGAAGGGAGGCTCTTGGAGGCAGTGATGTGCTTAGCACGTGGCATAGTGGCTTGGACGTAGTGGGTGGTAAATGCCACTCTGTTCTCTCCAGAGTTCCTGGGATACTCGGAACTCCTCTCCCCGCCCCCGAGTAATTTTCTCCTGGTTGTGTGTGAGCACTTGTCCATGTTGCAGAGTGACCATAGGTGTCTTAGGCTCCTCCCACAGAGCTTACCTCCCCATCCTGCCTCCTGCTGGGTGTCTGTGATTTGTCTCTTCTCCAGTCCCCACCATCCCCAGAGTGCCTGTGCTCCCCCACTATACCAGCAGGGACAGCCTGCCTCCTTGTTGCTCCCTCTGGCTTCCTGTGCAGCATTCATGAGTTCCCCCCCCCCCCCCACAGGCTGGTGGTCCTCCAAGTGAGGTCCTGAGTCACCCACTTGAGGGTAACACTGACTGCTTGTTTGAAACTTGGTTCTTGGGCCGTGCCCTAACTCTGCTGGGTGAGAGTTGCTGGACCCGGAAACCTAGGTTTTGGTCAGTTCCCCAGTGGATGCTGCACCCTAAAGCTGTGACTGGTTTCAGAGCAGGGGCCACCCCCAGTCAGAAAGAGCCCCAGTTCCGTTGGACATGTGCCAGAGTGGGAGAGCGGAAGTAAGACCAGGGCATGCAGCTAAGCCCCCTTCCTGGAGGGTCACAGTGTAATCATACAGATGGGATGGAGGCGGCCTGAAAATAGCTGTGACAGCAAACATGCCAACAGACAAAAAAGAGCCTGAGTTTCACAAGGGCAGCCCTTACTCCTCCTTCCTGCATGTTAGCATGCCGGCAGTTTTCCCTTAACTCTGCCCTGGAGCACTTTGTGTCTACATTGATTGGAAGGGAGATGCTGCCTGTCGCGTGCTTGGCAGGGCCTCCCGTGCTGTGGGCGCTCCGGGGCGGGGGTGGAGGGTGGGGGGTGGGGGGGGTGAGGGTTCCTGCCTCTGCTTCATCCCCTGCTCTGTCTGCAACCCCCTTTGCTTCCCTCAGTTGTCTCTGACAGCCCGTCTCCTCCCTGCAGGGGGCGTCCTCTATGCTGCCACCGTGAAAAACTACCTGGGGACGGAGCCAATTATCTCCCGGGCTGTGGGTCGCGCGGAGGACTGGATTCGGACAGAGACCTTGCCGTCCTGGCTGAACGGTGGGGAGATGGGGAGGGGTGCTCTGGGGGACAGAGCTGGCTGAGGCCTGGTGGCCCCAGGCTGTGTCTGTGGTATCTGAGGCCACTGGTCTCCCCAGCCCCAGCCTTCGCTGCAGCCGTGGCCTTGAGCCCAGCCGAGTGGGGGGATGAAGATGGAGATGATGAGATCTACTTCTTCTTTACGGAGACTTCCCGAGCACTTGACTCATATGAGCGTATTAAGGTCCCACGGGTGGCCCGTGTGTGCGCGGTGAGACCACTGTCCCAAATGTCTGTCTATCCCCCTCTGCCCTGCCTGCCCTGTCTTTGCCTTTCTGGGCCTCTGTCTTTGCATCTCCTCTGTCTCCTTTTTTCCCTCTGCCTCAACTTCTTTCTCTTCTGGAGCTTGAAGAGTAGGGAGAAGGGGCTCTGGCCTTTCACCCCCATAATTACCCTTACGACAACACTGTCCCCAGGAGGTGGGCTAGTGGAGAGGTCAAAGGCAGGAACTAGTGAGAGCTAGTCCTGGGTTCAAGTCCTGACTCCACCATTTCTTGCCTCTCTGACCCTGGGCAGCTTCTTTAGCATCTTTGAACCTCGTCTCTGAGATGAGGATATTAATGACATCTAGCTATAAGGGTTGTGTTGAGGACCTAATGAGGTGGCTTAGGGAAAGCATGTAGGGTAGTATTTCATTCATAAGTGCGCAATGAACTCAGTCACCACCATTGTTACTGTGATCCCATCCAATCCCAGATCTCCTTATCCAACTGCAATGCTCTGTACCTCTATCCTTGCATTTCTGTTCATCTCTCTTCCTGCCTGTCTGTGTCTGCCCTGAAGATGGGGAATTCTCTATTGGTGTCCAGATGCTTCCCAAAATGTTGTTCTAAAGAGAGCTTCCCATGTGTTTGTCACCCCAGGGGGACCTTGGAGGCCGGAAGACCCTCCAGCACAGATGGACGACCTTTCTGAAGGCCGACTTACTGTGTCCTGGACCTGAGCATGGCCGGGCCTCCAGTGTCCTGCAGGATGTGGCCATTCTCCGACCTGAGCATGGATCGGAGACCCCCATCTTTTATGGCATCTTTTCCTCCCAGTGGTGAGGGGAGCCTGGTGTGGGGGAGAGTTACAGGGTGGGAGATAATGGGGGATGGGGGCAGTGTCCGGCTATCTGCTCCAGAGTGGGTGGGTTCTCCCTGCAGTGGCTGCATGCCCCCTTTGCCTTTCTCATGGATCCTCTTATTTGGCAGGAATGAGTTACTGCTCCCTTGTTCCCTCCAAATATCTGGCTCTAACCTGTACTCTTACAGGGAGGGGGCGGCCATCTCTGCTGTCTGTGCCTTCCGACCCCAAGACATTCGGACAGTGCTGAATGGTCCCTTCAGAGAGCTGAAACATGACTGCAACAGGGGACTGCCTGTCATGGACAATGATGTCCCCCAGCCCAGACCTGGAGAGGTGAGGGTGTGGGGTGTCTTGTCAGTTCACACCTGTGTAGCTGCAGGAGAGAAAGGGCCCAAGCAAGCATCACAGATGCTTCCCGGCCCCTGGGAAAGTGTCACCCATCCTGTGTTTCCTCTAGTGCATCACCAACAACATGAAGCTTCAGCAATTTGGCTCATCACTCTCCCTGCCTGATCGTGTGCTCACCTTCATCCGGGACCACCCCCTCATGGACAGGCCAGTGTTTCCAACAAATGACCACCCCCTGCTCGTCACTACGGATACAGCCTATCTCCGAGTTGTGGCCCACAGGGTGACCAGCCTGTCGGGGAAAGAGTACGATGTGCTGTACCTGGGGACAGGTATGTTTCATGGCCCAGCGAGGAGCCCACCTCGTGCAAACATGCTTCTGTTGCAGAGCAGGTCCCGTATGTACAGGTGTCTACCTCCCCAGGCATAGGTACAGTTCTGTCATTCACCTGTCTGCTTCCTAGGGGATGGACACCTCCACCGAGCGGTACGGATTGGAGCCCAGCTCAGTGTGTTGGAGGATCTGGCCTTGTTCCCGGAGCCCCAGGCAGTTGAGAGTATGAAATTGTATCAGGTGAGTTACAGATTTTGGGGAGTCTGGTGGAGTACCTCTGAGTCCAGAACCAGTGTGTTACTCTGAGGTCTGGGAGAGCCTGCGTATTCTTCCTCAATCGCTTTCTGTAGCATTGGCTCCTCGTGGGCTCCCAGACGGAGGTGACACAAGTGAACACCACCAACTGTGGCCGTCTCCAGAGCTGCTCGGAGTGCATTCTGGCCCAAGACCCTCTCTGTGCCTGGAGCTTCCGGCTGGGTGCGTGTGTGGCCCATGCTGGTGAGCATGGCGGGTGAGTGTCACTGTGTCAGTCTCTTGCCTGCTGTCCCAGGGCACAGGCCCATCACGTGTTTGTGTCTGTGTCTCATCTGTTGGGGTACCTGGATCATCAGTCACTAGAGCATGAGACTCTTGATCTCAGGGTGAGGAGCTCAAGCCCCATGTTGGGCTTGGAGCCTACTTTGTTTTTATTTTATTCTATTTCATTTTTTTTTGAGAGAGAGCGTGAGTGGAGGGGAAGGGTGAGGAGGCAGAGGAGAGGGACAGCGAGACTCCCAAGCAGTCCCCACGCTCAGTGCAGGGCCCACGCCAGGCAGGATCTCACAGCTCTTAGATGATGGGCTGAAATCAAGAGTTGAATACTTAACCGATTGAGCCTCTCAGGTGCCCCCATGTGGAGCTACTTAAAAAAAAAAAGTTTCTCATCTGTTAATGCTGTCCTGTGTGTCTATTTGTTCACTTGTGTGTCCATCTGTCAGTCCATACTGACTCCTGTTTTTCCGTCTGGTGCTGCCTCGTCCTGTGCCTGCCTCTCTGCTGGACTGCCCCGACTGTGTGTGACTGCCCTTCAGGTTGCCACACACTTCTCAGTTCTCATTTTACAAGAGCTCTTAGAAGTGTCTGCACTGTTGACTGCACCCTCGGAACTTCCGTGTGATACTTGAGCCTCTTGCCTTCTCTGAGTCTGCACTTTTCTGGATTTCCTCCCTCCCCCACCAGTCTGTCTCCCTTACTGATTCCTTTTCCATACCACTTCTGAATGTTGGTGTTCCTCAGGGTTCAGTCCTCCTCTTTACACTTCCACACACTCTCTAAGTGATCACATTCCCTTTATCTTCAATGCCAAGTGCCGCTCACCACCACTCATGTCTTTAGTTGACCAGTGGGATTCCCTGTCCCACGGTCTACCTGATATTCCCTTGGGAGGCTTCATAAGCAACTCAAGCCTAGCAAGTCATAGCATGCACTGTTGTTCCCTCTTTCCTCCACATGCTCTACCTGTGGTTTTCATCACTGTAAGAAAGGGACCTCCATCCAAGCCAGAATTACCCGTGCTGCCGTGCATTTTGTACTGATGCTGGCTCCCTCTGTCGTATCCTCAGTCCACAGCCACTGCCCCCCTTCTCTGCCGCTGTCACCCCAGTCCAAGCCGTCATTGTTTCTTGGCTGGGTTACTCTGGCAATCTCTTATCTGGGCTCCTTTTGACCATTGGGGATCTGACTATCTCTTTTCCCCTTAGCAGCTAGCTTAAAATTATATGTCATACTGAAGCAAATCCTTGGCATCATATTCACCTGAAATATTTCAGTATGTATGTCTACCAGATAGGGACTCTCTCATTTTTTTTCTTTTTAAAAATTTTAAAGGATTTTATTATTTGAGGGAGAGAAAGAGCATGAATGGAGGGAGGGATAGAAGGACAAGCAGACTCCTCACAGAGTGTAGAGCCTATCATAGGACCTTGGGATCATGACCTGAGCTGAATACAGCACTTAATCGATTGAGCCGCCCAGGCATGACCCCCTCCCCCCCATAAGGACTCTGTTAAAAAAACATTTTATTATAAGGAATTTCAAATACTCAAAAGTAGAATAATACAGTGAATTCCTATCATCTGTTGCTCAGCTTCACAATTATCAACTCCTGATCAATCTTACTTCACCAGTCCTCTCATTCACTACAAGCTATATTATAGCAAATCTCAGACATCTTATCACTTTACTCATAAATCTTGCAGTATATATCTTTAACACAGATGGAGTGAAAAATGAAACCATATTATCATTATTATACCATAAACTTAATGTCATGAGACATCTAGTCCATGTTCCAATTTTCTTAATTGGGTTTACTTTAAGATAGTTGCTTAAGGGAGCACCTGGGTGGCTCAGTCATTGAGTGTCTGCCTTCGGCTCAGGTCATGGTCCTGGAGACCCAGGATCAAGCCCCACATTGGGTTCCCGCATTGGGTTCCTTGCTCGGCGGGAAGCCTGCTTCTCCCTCTCTCACTCCCCTTGCTTGTGTTCCCTCTCTCGCTGTGTTTCTCTCTGTCAAATAAATAAATAAAATCTTTTTTTTTTAAAGATTTTATTTATTTTACAGAGAGAAACACAGCCAGAGAGGGAACACAAGCAGGGGGCAGTGAGAGAGGGAGAGGCAGGCTTCCTGCCGAGCAGGGAGCCCGATGTGGGACTCGATC
>PITA01014298.1:0-54027 GCA_004023965.1 Spilogale gracilis
TGAGTACATGAGGGCTCAGCTCTCCCTCAGTCTCCCCATGAGTACATGAGGGCTCAGCTCTCCCTCAGTCTCCCCGTGAGTACATGAGCACTCAGCTCTCTCCCTCAGTCTCCCCGTGAGTACATGAGGGCTCAGCTCTCTCCCTCTGCCTCTCCGTGAGTAGAGACACTGCACTTGGGCCAGTCACCAAGTAAATGTTAGAACCCATTTCTTAGATGAGAGCTCACTAAAAAAACAGATGAGGCCAGGAAGAAACTTTCCAGGGAAATACTATACCAAGATTCACACACCTAGCAACCTCCTAAATCTACTATGCATATGGGGAGCCTTCTTATAAATATCCTTGTGGTCTCCCTGGGGGGCTCAGTGTGTTAAGCAGCCGACTCTAGATTTCAGCTCAGGTCAGGATGTCAGGGTCATGAGATCGAGTCCCACGCTGAAATCCATGCTGAGCACGGAACCTGCTTATGATTCTCCCCTTTCCTCTGCCCCCACCCTCACCCCTAAGACACGTTCTCTAAATATAAATAAAATACAAATAAACAAAAACAATATCCTTAAACTGGTCATCGGCAGTTCCTATTTTCTGGGGCAATGGCACGACGGGGGCTGCGTCCCCTGAGAGCAGCAAAGCAGGACTGCGCGTACGAACACGGACCTAGCTCCCTGGGCTCTGTCTGTCCCTCCTGTGCCCACCTGGCTCGACAGACACTCGTGTCTGGAAACCCTGTCCTCCATGGCCTTGCCAGCCCAGTCTGAAATCCCTAGCAGAGCATGTCTGACAGGCCACTGCTGTCCTCGGTCCCGCCCGAGGACCTTCCTACTACAGCAAGGGACAGGCCTCGGCAACCTGCAGCACAAAACCAGCTCCTCAGGGGCATTTCATGGGGATTCTGCCCCCAGTAGCAACGCATCATACTCCCTGTTCTCGCCTGACTCAAGGGACCATTTAGTGCAATGCAAGGGTCCCAGGACATCCCTTATTTCCCACTGTCTTCTGTTCAGTCAGAAGGCAAGCGTTCATCAATACACCCAAAGAACACAAGAGTTTTTTGTTTTGTTTTGTTTTGTTTTAAGGATTTCATTTATTTGACAGAGAGAAACACAGCTAGAGAGGGAACACAAGCAGGGGGAGTGAGAGAGGGAGAAGCAGGCTTCCCGCTGAGCAGGGAGCCCGATGTGGGACTCGATCCCGGGTCTCCAGGATCATGACCTGAGCCGAAGGCAGTCGCTTAACCAACTGAGCCACCCAGGCGTCCCAACACAAGAGTTTTTAAGTGGCAGAAGTAAGGGAAAATAGGAACATGCTTTTCTCAACAAGGCCTACAAACCTGGAACCAACAGCTGCAAATGTGTTATTATTCAGTCATTTAAAAATGAGATCTAAAAAGACAGGGTCACTTCCATCACACTGACTTCAGTGACAAAATTTAAGAGCAAACAGCCCAACATAAAAGCAAGAAGGCCTTGGGGCGCTGAGGGCTCAGTCAGTTAGGTGTCACGGTTACAGGGTCGCGGGATGGAGCCCTGCATCAGGCTCCACACTCAGCGCAGCGTCTGCTCGCGATCCTCTCTCCTCCTCTCCCACTGCCCCCTCCCCTCTTGTGCACAGGCAAGCTCTCGATCTAAAAAAAAGGGCGGGGGAGCCCTTGCCAGCTGAGAGGGTTCCTGTGTCAACACTGGAAGGAAGAGTACCAAGCTTCTCAGGTTTATTTTGCAACTGTCCACGCAGGTCTTCGTCAAGAACACCTTATAACTTCTACGTGTCCGGTGCTCTCAAGGGTACGGAAGTAACACTGGTGTGCAAGAGGGGGTACAACGGTGTCATGCCCAGGAGACGTCAGATCCGGCCCGACTGGGACAAGGAGCACTGGCCGAGGGCACGCATCCAAGCTGCCCCAAGGCCGCCCCCCACCCCCGTCTTCCCTAAGCTGGCACCCGCTCTTCAGCTGCAGGGAGACCAAGCGAGCAGCAGCAAGGCCAAAGCAGCCCCCCTCCCTTCCCGAGCGGCCACCAGAGGGGGAGGCCCTGGGGGCAGAGGGGTCTCTAAAGAAATGACGTGCGGACGGCCTCTGTGTGTGCCACTCCAGTCCGTGTCAACAGGAGACCCCTACCTGTCCCCAGAGCTACTGTTAGAGCCGCTGGCAGGCCGAGCCCACCAGGCATCGGTTTCTTCCATTCTATTCCAGTGCTTCGAGGTCTCTGTCGGCATCATGCCCACCGATACACAGTTCTCTTCCTAACCTGGCTGTTCACATTAAAGCTACCTCCGTTACAATGTGGGATAGAGAAGGCAGCTTCAATGCCTAATTTTTTAAAAATCCCCTCAAGTTCTGTCCACTAGACATCAAGTGGTAGGATGATGCTAACTGTACATCTTTCTATCCCCTTTCCTTCTCCATCCGGGTCTCTCACCCTCCTCCTGGCCTCAGATTCTCACCAACCTTCCCCCACTTGCTCACATAAGGTCCTAACTTATCAACTGAGCCAATTCCCCCAGATATTTCCCCCTCATCAGCCCTAGGAGATTTTCAACTTTAAACTGCACAATCAAGCTCGGAAAACACAGCCACATCACAAGCCCTGATGCCAGGCAGTGGCAGGGGCTCTGGGTGGCGCTCCCCCGCCCCGCTGACCCCCCACCCCACCTCTGCACAGGTAGGAGGCGGCACCCGGACAGCCACCCCAGCAAACAAGTTGTGGGAAGGGGCACCTGAGTTCCTGAGCACAGCGCACCCCAAGCTGGGACTGTAGCCCACAGTGTTCTATTCCCCCCATACCCCATCTGAAGGGCCCGGAAGAAAAGAACAAAAAGCCCCTCACAACATACACGTGAGGTTTCTTATCAAGAGACCCCAAGATCTAACTTGCTCCTATAACTCTGAACCTAAACATATATAAAAGTAAATAAAAAAAGAGAAAGGACTTTAAAACCAACAGCCACTAATTCCTTTTCGATCCACACAGCTCTCTAAAGACAGAGGTGCTCGGTGCTCAGGGGGGAGCAAGGGCTCCCTCCAAGAAATCCGCACAGAAGCTCTCCTGTCCTGCCAGTGTCTGGGAGCCTAGCTCCATTCGGCCCCCGCCACAGAGGCAGGAGGAGCCCAGCTCACGACACTGCAACGTGCAGAGCCTGGGCCCCCTCTCCGCCCGCAGGAGCCTGGTCCAGGCAGGGCTTTCCTGCAGGAGCCAATCCAATGGCCACTTCCCTGGGCATGGTCACACCTCAAACACAGTCACTGCATCTGCTCCCTATAAACTTAACAAAAACCCAGAGGCAGTGCTTCTAGCTCCCCGACAGCCCATGAGTGTGCCCACAGGAAAACCATTTCTGCTCTGGTGTGGCTACAGCTAGACACCTTCCTGTCCACAGAAAGGAAAATACCTGCTATCCACCAGAGGCCCGAAGAGGAAGACTTTGAGAAAAAAAAAAAAATATATATATATATATATATCACAGTAAAACTTACAACCAAATATGTAATATGATAGCTTATCTTTACAAGTCAACAATGCTCATTTTTGCTTTGCCAACTAAAAAGCAAATGTTTTTGCCCTTTTGTCTTCCCATCCCCTCAAGTTCAATAAAAACTTCTTACCTGCTGTTACTTTGTTTAGAGTCACTAAGGAGCTGAGGACCTTGTTAAAATTCTGCCCCTGATACAAATCATTTGCATCAAATGTCTGAAAGGAAAAAGTAAACAAGTTAGTGGGTTTTACACGTTGGGTGCAGGATAAACCAAGTTCTCACGGCAACGAGACAACCACGGCAGGGTCCGCGGAGCCAAGTCCCAGTGACGCAGCCCAACCGGAAGGAGCAGCGCAGGGGATGAGCTTCCAGCAGAGGGGCAGGGGACCAACCCGAGCTCCCTCACTCAGGCACGCTCTGATCGGGACACACTGCTGGCCTGACACCAGCCTCGTAACCACCAATCCCCACATGGCTGCAGCCCCCGTGGCGAGCTGCGGAGGAACTCTCCCAGCCAGAGAGCTGCGGCTGCGGCCCTCAGGGGGGCTGACTGGCTTCCCAACCCGTTCCAGCCACAGTCTGGTCCCCAGCTAAGCGCAGCAAGAGAAACAGATCTGACAGCAAGAGGAAGGGAAAAGAGAAGCAGGTTCCAGAAGGGGGACAGCTCTGGGGGACACACCTTGATGCGACTGTCCCTCGAAGTGACATTTAGCGCCACGGGGGAGGGGTGGACTGACTGGTACATTTTCCCTTCAGCGAACACGGGAGTTTTTACTGCTGGCCATTTTGCTAGATGTTAGGTGTCGTGAAACCTGGTTTATGGATTTTACAGTGTAGACCAGGACTACACAGTCCGCGTCGCCTGCAGACCGGGCACAAGGGAGAATCAGTCCTGGCACTCCCGCACACATGCACACAGCCTGCCTAGACACCCCCAAGCCGCTGGAGCATGTGTGCACATACCCCTGCACACAGATCTCACTCCCAAATACTGCCTGAAGACTGCACATAGCTTTTGATCTCCGAGGAACCTCCACAAAAAAATTTTAGTCAAATCACCCACAACTGCACCAGAAAAAACATGAAAAGATTTTTCAGAGATGTCAATAACAAAGACATATTTGGACAGCCAAATGTAAACCATGTAGCCAGCCTTCCAAGCTTCCTGCACTCCGGCAAGAATGCACAGACATCACCAGTCATCCCAGGAAGGACTATCAGGAGGAAGAGGGCCCCAACATCCTCTCCAGGCTGCCTGCCACTTCTCCCCCCACTTCCTCCGTCTCACACATCCTGCCAGGAAGCCCCTCTTCTTCCCGCTTCCCGGCACCCATCCCTTAACTCCTCCTCACAGGCCTTCTCCTGGCTGCACTCCCCCCCCCACTTGGTGAGGGGCCCTGACCAGGCCCCCCCGGTACCCATGACCAGGAAAACTTTAGGTTCTGTGAGCAGGTACCACCCTAAACTAAATCAATAAACCAGGTTTCACGACACCTAACATCTAGTAAAATGGCCAGCACGCAGTGAAAACTCCAGTGTCCGCTGAAGGGAAATGTACCCGTCAGTCCACCCCTGCCCCGTGGCGCTAAATGTCACTTCGAGGACAGTCGCATCAAGGGCTAAGAGGAGCCATTCCAAATCTAACTGCTGCCTCCCTCAAAAAAATCCTCAGCTAATAGTGCTGTGCATTTAATTTCTTAAAGGAGTAGAAATCGTGAGGTTGGGTTTATTTAAACATGGGAAACCAAAAGAAAAACCGAACACTGAAAAACTCCAAGAAAGGAGGCCTTCAAATCACGGAGTCAAGTGAGGAGTTGAACACACAGCTTGCCTTTCTGAACACTGAAACTGAACAGAGTCCTAGCACAGAAGTGTGGCCCCCATCTTCCCATTCTCAACAGTGCCCCATGCCGTCTCTCCTACAGCGGACATACACAATAAGGTGGATTTCCTGCCAGATCCTTCCTGCAGAAAAGTATCCCTCAGAACAGAACATCTTTAGCATCAGCTATGACACAGAACAGAATTCATTTGTTGTGATCTTTAAGAAACTCCAAGTCAAATGAAAGCAAGATCTAGGCTGACACATCCATCTACCTTTTTTAATGTGTTCGTTTTTTAAGAGAATTAGGAGTATCGACCTCCGAGTTAGGAGTATCAGGCCTCGGCTTCCTTACATGTAGCACACGAACATTCCCCGAACTTGTGAAACGCAGGAGAGGCTGATCTGCAGGTCTTTCAGCTCTAAAGCTCTCATTTTAGAAATAGAAAAATTAAATGTGTGGCATTCTACAAGAAGAATCCTACATAAAAAGTCTACTAACCTTCATCATGGTGAGGCAGCAGCAAGTCACAAAACCCAGAAAAACAGGATGTTGAAAACTGAAGTTTCCTGTTATTCCAGAACTATGTATCTTTCTTACTTGGACACCAGGGAGTGTCTGGTTGGCTAGAGCCGCCTGCCAATGGGCTTCAACGTGACATCAGAACTTAAGTGAATGCACATATGGGCCAGTTTTCTTAACAGGAAATGACACAGTGAGAGGAGACAAACGTTGGCCACTGAGGAAAAACACACATTCTGGATCAATGAAATGTTTTGACTAAAACCCTTGTCTATAAAGAGATAGCCCGACTACTTCCTGAATCAGGAATCTATTCAACAAAAACCAAAGCGAGAAAAATCTTCGAGTATAGTCTGTCGTATGGGAATAAGAGCAAAGTCTCAAGAGGACTTTTATAGAAAGATCTCAGCAAATGTCAGTCCACATGTACAAGGACCAGGGCGCTCAATTATCCAGGGACACTCAGTGCCTAAGGCCCGAGCCATGTTGCCCAAACAGCAGCACACATCCACGCGGGCCGGGGTGAGAGCCGGCAGGAGGGAAGGAAGCAAACACCAAGGTCCGCCTTCCCTCAGGTGGCACTGGGAGCAGCGCTTCTCAGGGGAGGCCACACAGTCGGGTCTCGGGGAATTTAGAAAACCAAGATACTCAAGCCAAATCCCAGACCAATTAAACCAGCACCTCTGAGGAACAAGCCCCCACCAAAATGTTAATAGTCCCCAGGCAATTCTGTGCCACCCGGGGAAGAAACCCGCCCCAGGAGAGACTAGGAGGGTGTGAACCCCTGCCCAGGCAGGTTCACCCCCAGGACCATAAGGAGGGGGAACACTCAATATGCCAGAGAGCTTGGAAAGCATATTACCAAAAACTCACCCTCACTCTCACCATGGAAGTCAATTAAGTGCACAGCAGAATCCAATATTCTCCAAGTAAAATTATTCTACCAATTTCCCCCCGAAAACAGTAAAATATTTGTTTAAAACAATCAATAAATTTGGGGCACCTAGGTGGCTCAGTTGGTTGGGCGACTGCCTTCAGCTCAGGTCATGATCCCGGAGACCTAGGATCGAGCCCCACATCGGGCTCTCCGCTCAGCCGGAGGCCTGCTTCTCCCTCTGCTTTACTCCCCCTGCTTGTGTTCCCTCTCTTGCTGTGTTTCTCTCTGTCAAATAAATAAAATCTTTTTTTAAAAAATCAATAAATTTAACGTCAAAAGAAACCCAAGAGTGACACACAGCAAGCAAACACAAAGCACAGGGAAAGGCGGAGAAGGGTGCAGAGCCTCTCTCCACACACCTGCGCCCCCCGCCCCCCGCCCCGCTCACCAAGCCGGGCCGCCCGCCCTCCTCAGCTGGGAGGCCGCCTACGGCCCGAGAAGGGACAACACATACTGGCGATGACAAGGACAGGAAGCAGCAATGTGCCAACGTCTCGCATGGTGGACAAGGAACGAAATTTAAAAACTCTGAATCCTGCACGCCAAGCCTGTGGTTTCCGATAAAACTGACCAACTAGTAACTACAATTGCCAAAAGGAATTGTTTTCTAAAACGCAGCTACCAAGAAGCAAGCACCCTGGATGACCGGGGGTGCTCTGGGGCAGAGAGCTGGCATGGCACGGAAGAAGGGAGCACAGGCGTCCCCAGAGCACGCTGTGTGAGTGCCTCGCACCCCCGGGCCCCGCCCCCCACACGGCGAGGCCACCTCCCAGCTCCCGCTTCCGCAGGAGGTGACCCGACTCCATCCAAGTGCTTGGGGCCCCAGCCTTCGAGCTGCCGCCTCTAACTGACTAGCCCCCTTGCTCACACCTTCCCCCCTTGAGAGCATGGGCACTGTGGCACCCCCAGGCTCCTGGAGGGAATACACCAGCACAGAAGGGGAAGGGTGGTCCCCCCGCAGCCTGCACTCAGGTCTGGTCACAGCTGGGGTGAGTCGCACCTGCTGCCCGGGACTCCTCCTTGTCACCCAATAAGCACCCCATGTGCCAGTGTTTCCACAGGGTGGTCACTCCCTGCGCTCAACCATTCAAAGCCTTCACTGTTAACTCTCAGGGTAGGACTCACGGTCGACGTCACCCCAAGCCCATTTTTAATACAGTGGCAAACCATCACAAAACCCAAGCGGCACAGGCGGCGGGGGAGCAGGGTAAAGGCGGCATGAGCCCCAAGGGCAGCTGCTGTGAGTGGGCCTGATGCAGCACAGACGGAGGCAGCTAGCAGGGAGTGCCGCGCCCCAGGGCCCCCCACCGGGACCCCTGCCACGTGGCCTGACTGGGGAGACAAACCTCCTTGCACTAGGAGGCAAAGAATAGTCAATCTGAGATTCTCAGTCAGCAGGTCCCACCCCCCAACCCGGAAGGGGCTGCTCGGACCTGCCTACGCAGCCCGCAGCCCAGGGAGGGCCAGCCTTGCCTGCCCCCGACTCCGGCAGAGTGGAGAGGCAGCCACAGGCCAGCTACACACAGCACTCCCCTACATCTTGGGCCCCCACTTGGGATTGGCTGGATGCCCCAAGGAACACGGGATTCCGTTACAGCTGGAGCCTCCAGAATGAGCTCCAACACGACCGCAAGTCTACTAACAACTACCCAACCAAGGGACGATGGCTCTGGCTCTCTCCACCAATCCCACCAAGAATAGCAGATTAAGATAAAATTAAGATAAAATGTCCCAAAATTCAAGTTAATCACAGTGTATTCCACCAGTACAATTACAGGCAGAGAGGTCTGAAGAGAAACATACACGTACAGACAGGAGAGAGTCACCCCTACACTAATGACCTCCTTCATCAGGGGAAAGACGCCAAATACCAAAAAGATTCTAGCCAAGAACACGTTCTCCTTGGTCCAATCCAAGCAGGGCACTGCCACCATCTTTCTAAAAGTATCAGAATTCTTTCCCACTAGGCCTGGCCAAGCCCCCAGGCAGGTGGGCAGCACAGGACATCACGGACAGCGGACACGCTCAGGGCAGAGATGGGGGCGCTCGGCGCTGGGCATGATGCGCCTGTGTCCTCCAGCTCCTCTCGCAGCCCGAGCCCCTACCTCCAGGGGGAGCCCACAGAGCGTTAAACCTGCACCAGCAAAACAGCACATCACTAAGCCAGCTAAGCCAAAAGCGACCAGCGAAGGCCCCAGGCTCTTTCTCTCTCAATGCCAGCTGGTCCTGGATGTCCCCCTACAAGGCACAATTTGGAGAGAATCTTGACAGGGGAGACTGAGGCAAAGGGCTCTACACAAAGCAGCACGGGCAAGAAGTGGAGACCAGACAGAACACAAGCCCCCCAGGCCCGGCAGTGGCTGCGGCCCACAGAGCCGCCGGCCACACTGCGACCCTCTGAGAGAACAGGAAAGTCAGTCTCTGAGTGCAGAGGTACACCAGGAGCGCCCCAGACAAGCCAGGCCAGACGGCCCCCCACATCAAGGCCCTCCCACCCCAAACCAGGATGGAGGGCCAGGCGGGAGAGCACACGAGCTCGGGCCTGCCGGCATGTGAAAGCTCAGGGCACAGCCCAGCACCGCCTTCCTTGCCAGAGAAGAGAGACAGATCGCTAGTCCACCTGCAAAGCACCTCTGACACGCGACACCCTTTAAAGGTGCCACCTGGAGGAAAGGCAAACCAGGGTCAAGAGAGTTAGCGGAGGAGAAGACCTGAGGGAGCAGGGTGAAGGGCGGCAGGCTCAAAGCTGGCCTTTCTGAGACTTCCGTAAAGGCTGAAGGGGACACCTTACAGCGCCCCACAAAGGAAGAGTAAGGCACTCCTCTAGCACCAGGTTCTAGGGAGAGCAGGCTGCAGGCTCTGGATGACAGGAGACGAGACGGGCAAAGCAAAATGCCACCGGCCAGCAGGACCCTTTCCCAACCGCAGGCAAGAGACGCACACGTGCGAGCTGCAGCCTGCCCTCGGAAGAGGCCGGAGGCTGCCGGCTCTGGCTCAGTAGCATCCTCCACACGAGAGCAGAAAGGGCGCCAGGAAGGGGGGACACCACATGTGGTCTGAGATGTGGGGACACCCCACTGGAGACACAAGGCAGCAGGGAGAAGGTGTGTCATCTGGGTCAGGAGGACACCATCTGGCCTGAGAAGCCACCTGCCCAGTGTCCCTCCCTGATTTTCCTGGCAGAGGCCCAGAGAAACCACGTCCTCAGAGCACCCACCACCCTGACCACGCACCCCCAGAAATACTATCAGTGACATCACCAGAACGGTCAACACAGGCCGTCAAAGACCTGAATACTTGGCCCAGATTCACCTTCCCAGGCTTAACTTCTGCTAGTCCTCCAAAAATATTCTATTTTGACATATTTGGCCACACTTACTATCAAGTTGAGCTCCTGAACTGACACCAGAAATCAGGAACACTCGCCTGTACGCAAAGATGGGGCTGTGTCACTCAAGTCAGTCAAGTGTCACCCCAAGTGTCACCAGCGTCCCTGCGGCAGGGCAGTGCCAGGAGGGGGACCTATGTGTACCCGCAAGGGTGCCCGAACGCACAAACCTTTACCTAGATACAGGAGGACTGTTTTAGGAGAAGAGGCCACCGTGGTTTTCAGGAAGGCCTTACCCAACAGAATACTGCTCTAAGATAAACAGATGTCAAAGGCACAAGTTCTACAAGAAGATGCTGATGTGACCTAGTACGGTCACACTCATCACACTATCTTCCAACTTCTCTAATTCAAGGTCACTGCGGCCGCTGTGTCTCCGCACTCCCCCACTCGCTCGCCACCCACCCCCATGCCTTCCCACGGGCTCCAGCCAATGAGCGGGGAGCACACGGACAGGCCCCAGGTCCCGGCAGGAAGGTGCACGCCAGCCCCAAGCAGAAGCTGGGGGAGCCTCGGAGTATTTCAGCCTACCTCCCTGGTCTTTTCCTTTCAAGGAGACAGTAGCGGCTCCCGCTGGGGCCTCGCATCAGCCTGGAGCCCAGAAGAAAGCGGAGCGTCGGAGCACAGCAACTCCCTCCCTCCCGCTACGATGGAACCAGGAGAGACCTCTGGTGCGCCAAGCCTTGGAGAGGTGGGGGCTCTGCACCCACAGGCCACACCTTCCCCCAACAGAAGGGACTCTTGACGGGGAGGGAGCACATCTTCAGAAAACAAAGACGGTAAGTGAAGCGATCAGAGTCTGGCCATGTTAGCGCTAAAGGACAAGCGCTGAAACCTCTTTGCTGGCTGCGACTCCTCCGTTACTCAGAACAGTAACAACTGTTCCCCACGAAGTACTGCTCATTCCAGGGCGCAGTGTTCCTCCCTTCACGAACTCTGGCCACAGTCATCAGGTCAGTTTTTGTTTTTCTTTTTTTTTTTTAATTTATTTTATTTTTTTCAGTGTTCCAAGATTCACTGTTTATGCCCCACACCCAGTGCTCCATGCAATAGGTGCCCTCAGTACCCACCACCAGGTTCACCCATCCCCCACCCCTTCCCTCCAAGACCCTCAGTTTGTTTCTAAGTCCAAAGTCTCCCATGTTTCATTTCTCTCCCCAAATTTTGGAAAACAGTGTGGAGATTCCTTAAAAAATTAAAAATAGAGCTACACTACAACCCTGCAATTGTACTACTGGGCATTTACCCCAAAGATACGGATGTAGTGAAAGGAAGGGCCATATGTACCCCAATGTTCATGGCAGCAGTGGCCACAATCGCCAAACTGTGGAAAGAGCCAAGGTGCACATCAACAGATGAATGGATAAAGAAGATGTGGTCCATATGTACAATGGAATACTATGCCTCCATCAGAAAGGATGAATATCCAACTTTTGTAGCAACATGGACTGGACTGGAAGAGATTATGCTGAGTGAAATAAGCCAAGCAGAGAAAGTCAAGTATCACATGGTTTCCCTTACTTGTGAAAGTGCCTCAGGGGTAACCTGGAGGACAGTAGGAGAAGGAAAGGACATCAGGTCAGTTCTTAAGGCAGAGGCTCAGGAGCGGCTGTGGGGGAAGGGCTTTGCGCACAGACCCCGCCCCGATCCATGGCCTGTGCCAGGTGCCCTAGGAGCCACCAGAGGGCACCACACCTTACCCTCTAGACGCCCTACTACTTGTCACATCGTGTTATAACATCATATGGCAGAGAGGTCATCAGTCAAATCTTTCGCCTAAAACAGGTCCGGCTGGTGTAACTATCAAGTCAAGAAAGCGAGAGCCGCAGCACAGAATCCAGAACCTTGGGGCCATCTCTGCCATCTCCTTCCCCCGTGTGCGCTGCAGATTCGGGAACCTTCTTTCTGGTGAGGCAAAGCAGCCCCAGGCCACAGCCAACAAGCCTGCCATCGGAGCAGCCTCTGGCTGCTGGAGTCGCACGTCATAGGCCCACAGCTGCAAAGGCAGGGCAGCACGGAGAGCCGAGGGCAAACCTGCGAGGGCACGCACACACACACGCGCGCGCACACACACGGCACCTGGGCCGCACAGACGCAGACCGGGGGCATGGATGCTGGACGATGTTGCAGCCATGCTATTTAGGTTCCCCTGGCAGTTG
The DNA here is from genome assembly GCA_004023965.1 of Spilogale gracilis. Classification (NCBI taxonomy): domain Eukaryota; kingdom Metazoa; phylum Chordata; class Mammalia; order Carnivora; family Mephitidae; genus Spilogale; species Spilogale gracilis. The sequence continues at coordinate 12,299 of PITA01014298.1, forward strand.
TCCACACCCTCCCCAGAGGCTCAGTAACCACAGCGACTCAGCCTGATCACAGACCACCCGCCACAACCCCTGCTGTCCCACAGTGCCCTCCTGAAAAAGTAGGGCACACACCCCTGAAAGGTGCCACTGGCAGAGGACACCCCAGGCTAGACCCAAGAAGAAAACACTAGGGAACGGAAGAAATGCCTTCTATGATCTCGAGGCTAGTGGAGAGAGCCCACAGGTGCGGCTGGCCAAGTACGCTCAATTCACCTCACTTTAACATTCCAAACACGAGTCAGCTCCTCTGGGGAGTTTCTGAGAAAGCTATTTTTGATGCAAGAAACTAACTTTTGGCACAGTTCTGGAGTGTGCTTCGCGAAATTTAAAAATACAGTTTTGTCCTATCACATTGTCAAAAAGAATCTGATTTTGTGATGAGACAAGCAGAGAAGAATCTTTAAGTCATGCTATTTAAGTTTAACGCAAATGGTCCATACTCCTGGGGACATGTGAAGAACAGGACCCAGCAGGGATTTCGCCTCCTTGGCTTCTGTAGGTTTTCATTCTGCCTACTCCTACACTCCAGGGATAAAATTACTTTGACGATGGATTCTATCAATACATACTGCGGTCACCCAACATGCCCCTAGACGATTTTTCATTTTTAAAATGAGAATAAGAGCGAATCTGATTTGGTGGTTTGCACTCTATCAATGCCCATACACAAAAAGGGACAAGGACCAGCCATGTAGAAAGAAACCCCAGACACATCTTTTAGGGCATTTCCAGGAAGGAGGGGAGTGGGGTCACAAAACCCTAAGGAGGGCGGGAAGATAACCAGCACAACGCAAGCACGGGTCAGTCCTCACCCTCCATGGGGGAGCAGTGGTCACGAGCAGAAACCACCAGAGGGGCTGAAACACCACCGGGCAGGGAGGCCCCTGGGTGCTGGGAAGACTTCCAGACAACTCTGTTGTACAAAGGAGAAAACTGGGCTCCCAGGCTCCAGAAGACTGTGTGACAAAGGTCCCAAGAGAACAAAGACAGGAAGCAGCTCAGCCTGAGCATTTGCCCTCGGCTGCACACATGCGTGTGCGCAGGTCCGCAGCAAGCAGGCCAGCGGGAAGGGGCAGCGGTCTCAGACACACCCGCACAGACGCAGCACCCCGCCAGCCTACGCCAGGTCACTCGTCTGCCTGCCAGTGCCAAACGGTGGGCCTGCAAAGGACCACCCCCCGCCAGTTGCCCAACAGGTGTCTGGGCAGATGCACACCCAGCTAGAGCTTAAATCAAGGTAGCTATGAACATTTAGAGCCAGAAAGGTAATGAGTACACTGCTTTAAAAACTTAGAGCCAACAGGGCGCCTGGGGGGCTCAGAGGGTTAAGCCTCTGCCTTCGGCTCACGTCATGATCTCAAGGTCCTGGGATCGAGGCCCGCGTCGGGCTCTCTGCTCGACACGGAGCCTGCTTTCTCCTCTCTCTCTGCTCGCTCTGTGAAACAAATAAATAAAATCTTAAAAAAAAAAACAACTTAGAGCCAATAGTTATAAAACTCAAACTTAGAGAAAGGTCTCAGATGGTAACGCAAACAAACGTCCCACCAAAATGACAGAAGAGGTTCCACCAAAATGACAGAAGAGGCTTTAATAATAAAGGAATCTACCTCGGTGCTATAGGCTCTATGGCTAAAGGCCATAAGCAATCTGGAGGAGGCGTCAGGGAATTCTTGAGAACAGGAAGGAGCCAGGTGCCTGAAGGCCTGCTATTGTGACCAACATGAAGCCCCCCCAGCCCCACCCCAGGGCGCCTCAGCCAGCGTGGCAGCATCAGCACGGGAGCACCCGCTGCACCACAGCAGCCCCTTCCCCCGAAGCTGCTAGAAGGACAGACCCCCATAAGGAAAGCCAGCTGCCTCCATCGGGCCCCTAGCAAGTGACTAGTTCCAGGTGCTACTAGCCCCACATAACAAACACAGAAGAGGAAAAAGGCGGCAGTTCTACCCAAAATGAAATCGTCTAAGAGCCCCAGCACCAATTTCAAACCCAGATCAGCTCTCAAGACAGCCCTGTACCTGCTCTTGGAGGGTATCCAGTCCCTTCCGCCCAGATTTCCCCCATGTGCTCCCAGCCCTGCAGTGAAGCCATCCCAGGCCTGTCTCTCTGTGCTGCACGGGGCAGCTACAGGAATAGGGACCCCCAGACAGACAACAGTACAGAGATGAAACACACTGCCCTATTATAATCTCCAACACTAACACTTTCCCAAGTTCAAGGCTGTCACATACCCCAAGAAAGGAAGACCCAGATCGCCACAACTCAGATTCTCTTCTATTCCTATTTAGAACAGTTCATCAAATTCAGGAGGTCTCGTCGGTTCAACTCAACCAAGGCCAGCTTGGAAGCTGCAGCAGGCTTACCCCCCGCCCCCCAGGGCTCTGGCCCCTCACTTTCTCAGGCCTGGCCATCTGTCTGCCTCTCCCGCAGGACTGACACCCGCTCCTGGACCCTAGGCACACATACCGCTTTCCCGCTGTGCAAGGCTCCCGAGGCTGCCCTACAGGCATGCACATGCAGGCTCGCCCCTCAGGGCAAAGTGCGGCTCAGGAACATCCTCATCAACTGTGTACAGGCTGACTGTCACCGGGAGAAACACCTCCCCATTCTCACCTGCCATGAAATATAAACCTGCTCTTCAATTTCTCTGAATCCATGCTATCTGATAAATGGTCAAAGGACCTCCTTCCACCTAAACGGAACAGCAGTCTCCCTAGGAACACCCCAGGCACAGGGCACGCCCTCTCTTCTCTCGGGGCTGGCTCTACACTGTGATCCCAACAAGATGCTGAAAGACATCCTGAACATGGTTAAGTTTCATCTTGGAAGAAGGTAAGTTTCCAGGTCTTCTCTTGGCAGAGATGTCAAAGTTGGGGCAATGTGAAACCCACTACACACGCTTCCCGTTCCCTAGGTGGCCTTTTCCCGATCCTTCAAACAGCTCTGATTGATGTTTTTTAAACTCCTATCAAAAAAAAAAAAAAAGAAAAGAAAAGAAAAAAAGAAAGACAAAGAAAAGTTTTACATTATAACCAATTCAATAAACTCGCCATCAAGAATGGTATTTATTCAAGCATTAAATAAAGCTGCTAATGATCAATTGGTTCCAAGTCCTTTCCAGGAATAAATCCTTCACTACGCTGACTGGCTTCAAGTGAGTTATACATCACACCCAAAATGAGGGAGGATATGCAGTAAAATCGGGCAATTGAACTTACTAAATCACACATAAATCCCCCCCTCAGCTGCGTGCTGCAGCCTGCTCATCACTACCTGAATGTGGCTATGAAGCAGACGCACGGCTCCGCGAAGGGCCCCGCGCCGGCCCGTGCCTGGAGCGCCCACCACCCGCACCGCCATGGCCCCCTTCTTTCAGGTGACCAGCTCTTCTCAAGTTGTAAGTTCTGGCCTCCAACTCTGGATTCAAATGCGAACTCCGCCACCGAGGAAACACGAGCCGCGGGCCATCTTGCTGACCCTCTCTCCGACTCGGTCTCCCCTCCACGTACCGGGGCTGTCCTGCTGCGGCTGTGCCGGCACCTAGCATCCCCGGAGCAAGCAGTCACCGCTGCCGTGGAGCTGCCGGTGCGCAGACTGAAACACTTAGCTCTACCTCTCTGCGTTTCTGTCATTCCTCCTCGTACACACCACTGTCTTTTCTGTGTTTTTCTTCCTCTTCGGTTAACTTTCCTATTCACTCCTGAGGTTCACCCGCACATAATGCAGCTCATGGCATCCGCAGGAGGCAGGGACTGGTTTTGGCTGGCTGGCTGGCAAGCCTGCGCAAAGGTAACAGGGAGCTCAGAAGTGAATGGCTGAGTTCACAAAATATCCTGTATCATCTTGAAATATTTAAAAGCAGAGGTAATCTCTTCCACAGACCAAAACACACACGACTTTGTTAGATGCGAACCACCACCCTCAGTGTTCGTGACCGGGACCCGACGTCCCAAAGGGAGGCCCCAGAAGGCCCCAGGCCGCCGCCACGACAGTGATGAATTCAGGAAGGACCATCACAGGATGCTGGGGAGCACCGGTGAAAGGCTCTGGGGCCCCAGCCCAGATCACGCTCGAGGTGCAGAGGCAAAGGCACCGCTACTGCACTGCGGTCCCACAGGCGTCACCTAAGCCAGGTGACAGAATGGAGCTCAGCAGTAGGAAGGCTCCACACTGAGCACTTCCCGACAGGACCCGTGGAAATATGGATCACCACTTGTGCAGCTTCAAACCAAGGATGTTTAACTTGAACCAGATCCCACCCAGACCTCGGGGCGCACTACAGGATAACTACCCCCACCTCCTCAAAAATGTCGAAGTCCTTATAAATGACAAAGGTGGAAGAATGGTTCTGGAAACTAAAGGAGAAGGTTCTCATTTTAAAGATGGAAATGCTAGGTATTCAGAAGCAAGCATCCTGAGGTCTATACACAGTCTGAATGACAAGCAAAATAAAAGTACCAAATACTCAAAAGGGCAAAGTGTCCGGATGGGAAACTGAGGGAAGGCACAGGGTCTCACACTAGTGCTCCACACTGTCAGCTTCAGCTTTCCCAAAAAGGGGCCAAAGGCAGGTTAAGAGGGTCATCTGAACACCCCCAACTACCCCCAGAATCTTTAAGTACAAAATAAAAACATCCCCTCATCATCCACGTAAGGACTCAAAAGGAACAACCCCAACAGGCACCGTGTCACTTCAGGGTCCCCATCCCTGCACACTGGGCTGGCCAGGCCCTGCGAGGAGAAGCCTGGAGGAGAGTGCCCTTCCCGGCCTGCCTGTCCGGAGCTGGGCAGAACCCGTGGCTCTCCTGCAAGTGTGGGCCACTCACCACAGTTCCTTCTCCCAGCAAGAGCGCTCCTGAGCTCACCAAACCCCAATTTCAGGGATTCAACTGGGTGAGTTTTAAAAACCCCACTAATTAAGTCAAACTTCTCCAGGGGGACCCTGGAATCTGCATTTTAAAAAGCTCCACACTAAGGGGCACCTGGGTGGATCAGCTGGTTGAGTGACTGCCTTCAGAGACCCGGGATCGAGCCCCCATCGGGCTCCCTGCTCGGTGGGAAGCCTGCTTCTCCCTCTCTCACTCCCCCTGCTTGTGTTCCCTCTCTGGCTGTGTTTCTCTTTGTCAAATAAACAAAATCTTTAAAAAAAGAAAAGAAAAGAAAAGAAAAGAAAGAAAAGAAAAGAAAAGAAAAGAAAAGAAAAGAAAAGAAAAGAAAAGAAAAGAAAAGAAAAGAAAAGAAAAGAAAAAGTTCCACACTCTGCAGCCTAAGCGGACACGACCTGCCAGTCCTCCCTGAAGGGAAGGCGGCACACACTCAGCCTTGAGAGAGTGAGGACACTAATGCCACAGCAAGTCCTGTCCTGCCACTGCAAGCACAGACCAGGGAGTTTCTCTAAACTGCTCGAGAAAACACTCAGCACACAAACATAAAGTAGATTGGAAATACAGAGTCTAGCTAGAAAATTAGTTAAAACACACACACACACACACACACACACACACACACACACATGCTAAGGGCAAACTTCCTATCTAAATGTGGTCTGAGAGGCCTCGGGTTTGGCTCTGCTTTGTCATCACTCCGTGGGAGCTGGTCCCCTCGCCGGTTCCCAGGACCTAAGGGAGCTCCGCGGGGACGCAACCCGCTTCAGCGCAACTACCTGGCAGGAAGACGGGGTTTCCCCTTCCCGGAAGGCCAACCAGGATTCTGGTCTGTTTTAAAACCAAAGTAGAGCAGTGAGGACCAAGATATTCAGAGCAGCCTTAAACAAGATGAGAGAAAGGAGAAGAGGTCAGAAGGGACCACACTAAGTGACAGCATCTTCTCTAGGCAGAGAAATCTCTCAGCACTCTTCAGAAAATGCACGCCTGAGCTCCAGATTCATGTTGCTCCCACTTACCAGTCCGCACTGATCTTTTTTCACAAGGTCTTACTGAAAAATAAGAAACAGACCCTCTGATAAACCATTTTCCCACCAAAGATGAACACTGGACCTCCTAGTCAACTGCAAACCAAAAACTACACATGTAACCTGGTATTATTCAGGAAAATGTGTGCTTCATACACAGAAACTCCTCGCCCAGAGGCCTGGAGCAGGGAGGATGCATCCGAGGCTAGCAGGATGCCTCGCCGGTGAGCCCGCGGACAGGTGTGTGGTCCCCCCACGGCAGCGGCCCCCAAAGGGGCAGCCGCAAGCACACCGCAGGTCCGCCGTCCTCCGCAGCGAGCACAGCCCTGCCTGCACTCCACACGCGGGCACAAGGCACATCTAAGCCGTCTCATCTCCACCAGACGCCACTACCTGACCTGTCTCCAAAACCAGTAACGGACCGGGACCAGCCTGCAACAAGACAAAGAATCTGGAGCCTTCTAGATCACGGAACAAGAGTCTCTTCAAAGTACACATACCCACCCTTCCCTAGGTCCTCCCAGGGTCTCCAAAGTTGCGGGGGGGGGGGGGGCTGAGGAAACTTCCCGTCTCCAGAGGGAGGCGGAGAACGTTCTGGACACTGCACAGAGCTTCAGGGCCGCTCAGCCGCCATCTGCAGGGCACCAGAGCTACGGACACCTGGCAAGTTCAGTTTTCGGACCAGGCTCCAGGTCCTGATTCTAAAACTCTACGGTGGTAAATAAGCTTAAGAGCCTCGTAGGAGAGAGGGACCTCCAGGCCCACGGGCAGCCTCCAGGAGCGGGCTCTGCCAGGCGCCCTCAGGCCAAGAAGAGGCAGGACCAGCACCCACGCATCAGGCTCCTGGCCCGGCACAGCTGGCGGTCTGTCCCCCGAGGCTGACCCTCCCCGTCAGATCAGCAGCCACCGACCTGTCCAGCTGCACTTTGGCTACAAGGAGGTCAACGAAGCAAGGCCCTGAGAGGAGTAAGAGCCACCCTTAAGGGCTGTCCGGGGAGAGAGGGGTGAACAAGAGGGCTGAGGGGGTGTCCAGCTGAGGGAGACCAGACGCACTGAGCCCCTTCCGACGCCCGTCTGGCCAGCGCTCCGTGGAGGGTCTTTACCAGGCCCACCAACACCGACCCGGGGCTTCTGAAGCGACACACAGAACCTCCAACCGAGACCCAACCCGCCCTCACACTCGCCGGCGTGGCGTTCCCCGTGGCCCAGACGGGAGCGGCGGAGACAGGGCTAGCTGGCAGGGAGGAGGGCATGCAGACGGACAGATGCCCCCGCAGGGGCCACCAGCACACACGGGACAGGCGTCAGGAAGGAGCGGGGCCCACAGCTCAGCTCACCGGATCGTTACACAAGACACACGACAGAACACGAGCCCCTGCCTTCAGGGAGCCCACCGGCAACTACGGCTCAAGAAATCCCAAAGGCTTCAACACACTGGGATGGGACGTCCGAGAGCAGGCGGGGGGGCAGGCAAAGTGGGTAAGACTCAAGTCGGGAGAAGTGCCGCCCACAACCCTGAGTAACGGGGATCCGCTCAGGGCTGCTTCTCAGTAGGGTGGTGGCATGCACAGTGACAAGGACAGGGTGGCGGGACACTGAGCTGGAGGGCTGCCCCAGCACGGCGCGAGAACGAGGACTTGAGCAAACTAAGGGCTGTGTACAGGTCTTACTTGAATAAAAGCAGCCAAATGCAGCCTGAAAACATTCCAAGCTCATGCCCCTAGACGAGAGAAGGCATCTCTGCCCACAAGCCCACGCAGAACCACAAGCCGTGATCACAGCACACCTGGTTGGGTCACTCTGGAGAGAAGCACCAAGCTGTGGGGCTGTTCACCAAATGCCGTGGGTTTACCTGGCCGGGCACAAGGCAGCCACACCAGCTCCGTCAGAACGTGGTGGACATCACTGGGAGGGCTCAGGACTCAGCCCCCGCTCTCCTGCCACGCCAACACCAGCTCGTCTGTCTCAAGACATGACCATCCATCTCCCTGCCGTCTCTTTCCCCCCTGAAGTCCCCCAGAGCCAATGTCGTCCCTGTCATGCTAAGACACCCCAGAATCATGAGACACCCTAGTTATCAGCACTAAGACACCCCAGAATCATGAGACACCCTAGTTATCAGCACTAAGACACCCCAGAATCATGAGACACCCTAGTGATCAGCACTAAGACACCCCAGAATCATGAGACACCCTAGTGATCAGCACTAAGACACCCCAGAATCATGAGACACCCTAGTTATCAGCACTAAGACACCCCAGAATCATGAGACACCCTAGTTATCTCAGGCACCCTGCTTCAGTTAACCCCTGAGTGCAGCTGGGGCAGGGGATACTAGTCAGTTCTCCCCCTCTGTGTTGCGCATGGCTTGGTTAGAGGAAGGAAGGAGCCTGGGGCCACCAATCTATCCACACAAAGCCGGGACAACCCCCTGGTCACCAGATACTGTAGCCTTGTCCTCAAGCCCACAACAGGTCCCTCAGATGCACCCCAAAGCCCGGGGCTCAGAACATGAAAGGACATCATTGTGGGAGTGCCGTTACAAGCCACAGCGTGTGGGGTTCTGGGTTCTGTGGCTGGACCTCAGAATACTAATCCGTTGACCCTGAGTGAATTCCAAGGGAAACGGGCTGGGTGGGCCCCCTCTCATTATGAGCCCCTTCCGAACAGCCTCCTGCCGCTCGGAGCAGAGCAGAGGCGTGCAGCACGACTGGACACAGGTGCGTCGCTGCTGGCGGCGAGATGAAGGTCCTGCGACTAGCACCAGAGTGGCCCTTGGGAGCGAAGAGTGACACCCGGCCCACAGCGCCCGGACACAGGGCCCTCAGCCCCAGGCACTAGAAGTGAATTCTGCCAAGCACCTCGGAGCGCCCAGCAGCCACCCGTGAGCCCCTGAGCACGGAGCCCTGGCCGCCCCCTGCCTCCGGGCCTTGCCACGGCGCTGTTACATTGCTCCTTCTGTGCTCGTCTGTTCCGGGACAAGAGAAAACCACGTGCTGGCTGTCTTCCCAGGAGAGTGCGAGGAAGGAGACCAATCACTATGCACCTGCTGAAACCAAAAATTCTCTAAGAGCTCTATACGCTCAAGTGACTGCTTCCTTTGGCAGAAACAGGAATTTCTCACTTCAGCTGATAATCTGATGTAACACAGGCGACTATAATGAACAGAAATTAGTTGTACTGACCTTGAAAAAATATAACTTGTTCTTATTCTGGAAGGAATACTCCTGGCCTCAGCTCTCCCCGCTGAGCTTAGGCAGGTCAGCAGTGAGCGCGGACACCCTAGGATAGGGCCAGCCACAGCAGTGCTCCCTGAGGCACACAATACAGCGGGGGGATACTTTCCCAAATGACGCAAGGTAACAAACATTACGGATCGGAACCCGCCACCAAATGAAAGGTAATGGGATCTATTGCTATGCCATTATCCTGCAGCTCCTACTCTACTAAGCATGTCCTCATTTAAAAGCCCTATGTTTGAACTGACCTGGCCACATCCCTGGCCCCCTTTTCTTACAGAAGCACCTTTCATGAAGTGGCTCCAAGGGGGAGCTCTGACAAAACCCAACAGCTATGAACAGATCAAACAACTAGAATTTCAAAAATAATTCTGAGAGCAAGAAGCTAAGATTATCAACACAGTCAAATGTAAAAATACTGCAGTAGCCCACCTTCTGCCTGACCACAGATTCCAAGACCTAGGGCATCACCCTCTCTAAACCCTGTATTTTGCTACAGAAAACAAGTCCCAAAGGGCCTGAGTGTCCTTCATCACTGCTGACCCTTCCCACACATCTTCTGGCTGCCCACTCTCATACACACCCAATTCCCGGGCACCCACACTGAGGTCTGGCCCAGGAGGACAGGAAGACCACCCTCACAACACAGTCACTGATACTGCACGTGATCACAGTCCCGCACACGGCCCTTCTCTAGCGGCTCACTGCGGCCGAGCATGCAACCCCCAGAGGCGCAGGCCACCCCGAGGAAGCGTGACCGCACGGCCCAGCAGCCACTGTGACAGCATTAAAAGAGATGGACCCAGCAGTGATCCAGGCGCATAGAGCTCAACAATGGTGAGTGAAGCTTTATCACCAGCCACCTTCCTTCCTTCAGCAGTTGAAGCAAAAGCCTTCTAGATGCCAGCCCTGGGGACAAAGTACAAGCCAACCGTATGCACAGGGATGGCCCGCCACACTCACTGGGGACACACGCTGAACACAGCTGCCCACCGCCTCCAAGGAGACCCCTTATGTGGCCTCGTCAGAAGGCCTCCAGAAAGCAGTCTGAGAAAGGAGGTGCTCCCCCAGTGGAAGCCTCACGAGCACGCACGAGCGGACCTCCCGGCCCGGGCCGTCGGGGGTCAGGCCTCACTGACTTGCACTGCAACAGGTGTGACACTAGCAACACGCAGGACTGCAGCAGACTCTGGTCTCAGGGGCAAACAGCTTCTCCTGCTCAGGCCAGAGCCTGGTCCTCTGGACTCTGCTTCCACGCCTGTGTGGTCCATGAGGAAGTCACCCCTACCTTCGGTGTGAAGCGGAGCAGACGCGTCCAGCCACAAACGCTGTCCTCACTGTGGGACAAGGGCCGTCACCCCTCGCCTGCCATCACCTCTTCTGGTCCTCTTACGTTTGCCCTTGACTCCCTCTAGTCTACACCCGAAACAGCAGCCAAGATGGTCCTGAGACTCTGGTCAGATCACCAAGCAGCACCGCATCACTGAGGACAGGCCAGCATGCCTGGGTGACTGCAAGGCCTGCCCCATCCTCTGGCCCCGCACTGCCCTGGTCTCCTGTCATGCTCACCTCTGCACTTCCCGGGAGACTGGATTTCAGCCTATGACCCAGAGCAGAATCGGAGTCAGGGCAGAAACGACAGAAGTCAGATTTGCGTTTGAGGGAAACCAGCCTGGAGAAGAACAAGAGAGGGGCTAGACTGCCATGGGCCCGCTGTGGGTACTGGTGGCCAGGGCAGGGGGCTGGAGTGGGAGAGGAGGCCAAGAGGAACACCGCGACGCTCGTTAGAGCGGGGTGAGGAGGAGAAGGCAGCGGCACCTTCCTGCTGAGGCTCCTGAGCCAGCCCAACACTCGCCTCAGTCCTGGGCCCTCCCCTCCTTCCAGCAGCCAGCCAGGCCAACCCAGCGGAAACACAGACAACCCCCTTCTCGCAGAGTCTCCTAGAACAGAGGCGCGTCCCACACACATCTCTGAGTCCCCATCTGCTCTAAAACGGGAGACTAGGCCACAGTGACCTCTGCATGTCCCCTCCTGCTCCAAGCCCCCCCCCCCCCCGCTGCTGTGCTTAAGACCCTGCTTTCTGCCTCCACCCAGGCTGTGGCGAGTCGGGTCAGCAGACCCCAGAAATGAAGGCCAGATGCTGCCACCCCGCCAAGAGCAAGCGGGTGGGCACAGGCAGCCACAGCTGGGGCAGTGGCGCACACAAGGTACAGCAGAACCGGCTTCTCGCAGGCGCAGAAAGCCACCTCAGTCCACCGCACACGTTAAATCGCAGCAACACTTGCAGACTAGCTAAGCTGCAGCTCTGCAACTCCGCCAGGCCTGCCGAGACAACGCTCAACAGGTGTCGCAGGAGGTGCAGCAGGCAGACCTGAGGGAACTGTCCCCCGATCAAGGCCGCAAAGACAGAGAGGAGAACCTTGGGCTCAGTGTGAGCACCGACCTGGTGGCTAGTTGAGGCGGCAGAATACTACTCTGAAAACGTCAATCCTGACTTTGCAGGAACCTCATGAGCGTCTGGCCCACGGCTCTGCGTCCAGCCAAGTGCCCTGGGTGGAGGCCCTGAAATCGACAGACAAACCCAAGACGACCCCTCCCACGGGGAAATGCAAGCCAGCTCCCACGCCCTCACCCTCCCCAACACTGGAGGACTGCCTTCTCCACAGGACCCTTCTGGGGAAAAAAAAAACCCAGGTCTGTCTTGGGTCCTGCCATGACCACGGCCAGGGATGGTGGCACCTTGGACAGCGGGACAGTTCTTAGTGCACCAGAGAGGACGTGATCCTGACTTTCAGGAGAAGCAACACCTCGCAGCAGCTGGCTCACCGCAGGGCAGACAGGGGCCGAGGTCCAGAACTGGGTCTCACTACTCCACCTCCTCTCCCTGGGGTCACCCAGCCTGCTGTGCTTGTGCTGCAGACTTTAGCTGGCCTGAGGCCAAAAGGACACAAGACGGGAGTCTACGTCCTGTAAGCCCCTTCACCTCTCCCTTTAACACTCGGCTCCAGGGCACTGCCCCCAGCTCTCTTCAGGGAGGGACACACAGATTATCCCTGTTCAGGAGGCCTCTGGAAGCTAGGCCAGTGGGAGGTTCCACCATCACTAGCTCTCGACCTTAGGCAGGTGTCTATCTCCCAGCACCTTGGGTTTCTTCTAACCACAGTGTGGGAATCCTAGAGATACAGCCTAGTAGAGTTGCCTAAAGATCAGGCGGGTCAGTACACACTTTACAATAGGGTCCAGAACATAATCACACCCAGCAAGCGTTGCTTATTCCTGTTATCTGTCCTGTGCCTCGAAGAACCGTACCACCAGGGTAGACCGACCATCCAGTATGTATGGTCCAGCACGAACGAAATGCAGACCTCCCGACTCAAAATGCTTTAGAACTTCAGATGGTGGGAGCAGAACACTAAGCCAAGTAAAGAGCCCTATATGACTACATGGGGGGCCCACCCATAAGGCCTGCCCTGCCACCAGTTAAACTCAGAACTTACCTATGGCCCTTGCCAGGAAACAGTCCAACAGTGTATCTTCACCATCATTACATAGCTCAGCTTCTTGCCCTCCAAGCAGCACCACACGTGCAACAGCCTGCCTAGTGGAACCACCAGACCGAAGTACAAACTGTGCACGCTCGCCTGCTGGGCCGTGCCCCGGACCCGCCATCCACCCCTCGTCTAGCTCCTCCAATCCCGTGCACCTGTCTGGGCCCCAAGACCTGCCAGCCACCCCTCTTCTAGTCCCTCCAATCCTATGCACAGTCACCTGCTGAGCTGGGCTCCGAGACCCGCCAGCCACCCTGGATCTAGCTCCCCCAATCCCATGCACACTGGACTGCCCGGCTGGGCCCCGGGACCCACGAGCCACCCTGATCTTCTCCTCCAATCCCATGCACGCTCGCCTGCTGGGCTGGGCCCCGGGACCCACACATCACCCTGATCTTCTCCTCCAATCCCATGCACACTGGACTGCTGGGCAGGGCCCCAGGACCCACGAGCCACCCTGATCTTCTCCTCCAATCCCATGCACACTGGACTGCTAGGCTGGGCCCCGGGACCCACATGCCACCCCTATCTAGCTCATCTGCAGGATATTTGTAAGTAAACAAAACAGTACATATGAAATGCATGGACACGTTGCTTGTGTTCAACAAATCAGTCCACTGAATTTCAAAGATCACAGCGCCTTAACCGATCTTTAGACTTAGGCCCCATCCAACAGAGACTGCCCCCCACACAGGCTGTTGAGCACTGATACGTGGCTGATACAGAATGTGAAGAGCTATGTGACAAAAACCAACCAAATTTCAAAGACTTAACATGAAAATAGTATCTCGATGCTTCTATATTAATTACATGTTGAAACATTACGGAGAGTTTAGGTTAAAGAGGTTATTAAAATGAGCTTCGTGTTTTTCACTTTATGTAGTTAACACAAGTGTTGGAACTATGAATGTGGTTCACTTGCACACGTAGAACATGACGTCTGCAGGACAGCACTATCTAGACGAGCTATACCGCAGAGCTGAACGGGAGGGGAAAGCATAGTTATTTACTCTGAAAAATCAGCCTGGATGTGTAGCTAATCGCTTACTCCACAAGATAACTTGGCAAGACACAAAGATTTAAGACAGAAGATCAACTTTAACACTTTTTCCCAGGCAAAGTTAAATATAACGGTATCTAAGTAAAATTTGGCTTTCTTCACTTTTAAGTACTAATAAAATGTCCTTTATTTTGTCCACAGAACAAAAGATGAGTTTTGACAAAAGCATGGTGAATACACTTCAAGAGTTCTATCGATAAAAGTCAAACCCTGCGGCATGAGCAGCCACCTCCAGCTTACCACTGTCAACAGTGAAGAGGACTAAGAAAGACACTGCCAGGTGGCCTCAAACAGACCTTCACACAAAGCTGTAGTAGCAGCTGAACTACCCATCGGTCTCAATCTAAGACAAAAGTAACACTTGCCACAGACATTCCGTCCCTAGGAAAAGGACTATAAATGCATTTCGGACTTAGTTTCAATCAATTCTTAAACCTTTGTCAACAAACTTAAGTTTCCATGTAAGCACGTTTTAACTTTGACCCTATTTTTAAATATTCTCTTGGACAAAATACCAATCACAACATTGGCTAAAAATCTCGAAGAGCATCAAGCACTACATACGCTACTATAATAAAAGAATCTGTCCTTCACTGCATTTTTGAAGACTGTTTTCAGAAACATGTAAGACAATGTTTTCCAAAACCTCTCCGCTAACTACATCAGCCCAGCTGGTTCCAAGCCGGAGCGCCCGCCTGCACTCCTTTTCCTTCTCTGCACATCAGAGAGCGCGCCTTCCTCACAGAGGGAGATGCTCCCGCAGCTGGAGGGCCGGCCTGCACAGAACCAGCCCTCCGGCCCAGACACAGAGGAGCAGGAGTGGAGCATGAAAAGGCCAGACAGAAACACAAGCACCATCTGAAGTCTGCAACCTTCGTCCTCCTGTGCCAGCATGCAGTGCAGGATGTCTGGGATGTCCCCCATCTGCCTTACCACCTACCCAGAAACGGGGACACCATGGAGGATACCGGAGGAAAAAAGCTCAAACGTTTATCCCAAGAGGTTTCTTTATCCTCCAGAGGTCAAGAAAACACACGACAGGTATAAGGAGTGCCTGCCTAATGCTGCTGGCAAGGTGAAAGAAGAAAGACTCTGGGGACAGTCTGGCAAGCATTCAGAGCATTTAAAAGCCCCTACACCTTTAACCTAGCCATGCTCTATCCGAGGATTTAGAAATCCTGATGCATGGTCCCAACAGTGCTTCATGGGGTAAGCGTTGAGAAGGGACGCACGGGGCTAGGCTAGGAAGCACTGTCAGACCACGGCTGTGCGAAGCCGGAAGTCAAGACAGAGAAGCAGAACATGCAACATGTGCAGTCCTTTAGGAAAGGTTACAAATAGGGGCGCCTGGGGGGCTCCGTCGTTAAGCTTCTGCCTTCGACTCAGGTCATGATCTCAGAGTCCTGGAATCGAGCCCCGCATCGGGCTCCCCACTCAGCGGGAAACCTGCTTCTTCCTCTCCCACTCCCCCTGCTTGTGTTCCCTTCTCTCGCTGTCAAATAAAATCTTTAAAAAAAAAAAAAAAAGTTTACAAATAAGGACATAATTGAGAACCAAAACCAGAGACGAAATGGAGACTCCAAAAAACTATACAACAAAGCACTTAGTCCCCATGAGCAAGATTCGCTCTCACCTATGCTGCACGTAGGTCTAGCACAATTCTGTCCTTGCTACGTATACTTGGCAAAGTAGGGGTTCTCAACACAGTATTCCCAAAACTGGAGAAAACAGTACCAGCCCCTGTCAGTAACTTTAAGTATCAACTTTAATTACCCAAACAATTCTAAACAGGGGCATCTCTCAGATCTTACTACACCATTAGGAGCATGGGGGGGGGGGGGGGAAAACCTGAATCCTCATCAAATTCCATACTATCTCAAGGAAATGAAGGATTCAAATAAGATGCAAGATCGGTAACCAAGAGAAAAACAAAAAGGTCACCCAAGCCACAGGAGTGGTTTTCCCATAGCTGTTTCTTTCCCCCAGTTTAAAAATGTTTTCCAATTTAAAACCTAAATTGTTTCTCAAGGGTTAATAAACACAAACCATATTATGCTCCTTTAAAATTAAAACTCTCTCCATAACCAGAACCACCTGCTGGGGAAAATGCCTGGTTTTCTACAGCTAATTAAGATAACTGATACAGCAATCATGATGCTCAATTCCTCTTTTCCTTTAAGAAATCTTAGTATATGAGTGAAGTTAAGTGAAGCAAAAAAAGTCAATCATATGGTTTTATTTACTTGTGGAGCATAAGGAATAACATGGAGGACATCAGGAGAAGAAAAGGAAAAGTGAAGGGGGGTAAATCGGAGGGGGAGACAAACCCGGAGAGACTGTGGACTCTGAGAAACAAACTGAGGGTTTGGAGGGGAGAGGGGTGGGGGGGATGGGTGAGCCTGGTGGTGGGTATTAAGGAGGGCATGGGTTGCATGGAGCACTGGGTGTGGGGCAAAAACAATAAATCTTGGAATACTGAAAAAATAAGTTAAAATAAAAAATCGAAAATTTTAAAAAAAGCTTAGCATAGTTTAAAATGGTGGTAAAATTCATTACCAAAAATAACCCGAACTCTTGGAAAAAAGCACCTTGAAACCTATCAGAACAAAAGCTAATCTGGAATTCAAGATCAGTTTTAAGGATAGGGTTTATTCTTTCAAATAGTTTCTCTCATCTTTCAGAATGTAAAACAATGAAGCCTAGAACGCACATCAAAAATGCAAGGTCCTTCCCCGCCTGTTCTCCTTCTCCGTAGTCTCCTTCATAAGCCCCTGGGGAGCTGCCGCACAGGGCCCGTGTGCAAGCAGGTGAGGGGCTGGGAGCAGGCCAGCCCCTCCACACCACTCATGAGAACAAGTCTGGAAGCCCAAGCTGGGCTCACACCACACCCAACTCCTTTCTCAGTGTGATTTCCTAAGGGCAGAGGGACAATCAGAGTGACAACAATTTGAGGTTTTTGATACGCTGTTTTTCTCACTTTAATTATCTCAGGTAATTATGAGTTTTAAGTTTGATTTTCAACTGAGCCTGGAATAATAGGAACAATGTGCCTGTTTATTAGAAGAGATAATTTACTCTTTAAAAACATGTCACCAAAGTTTCCTTGTAAATAAACAATTACTATCAACTACGAATTTACTAAGGCCAGAACCATTCTAGGTGCTCAGGGTAGGTTAGTGACCTCTCCTAGCGCACCTGTAAGTGAACTGAACCGCTGGAATGTGACATTTCAACAGCAACCTCAGTTTTAATACTTTCTTAAAGAGTCCCACACCGAACTTGTGAGATTATAATTCCCATATGCAAACTGAATTTCAAATTTACTGCAATAAACAAAACTTTGTTTGAAGAAAATACAGTCTAACAACAAAAGTCAGGGAAAAGCAAATACTGCTACAACCAAAGCATATTCACAGCCAATAAGGAAGTCAAGGATAAAATGACAGGGCCTTTCTGAAACGTCGCCTGCTCCTAAACAGCCCTTTGGTCTCTGGAATCTCCAGAAAGCCCTGCACTAATCTATAGGTGACTTCCTCACAGATGTCAACTACTACTAAAATGATAACTTAATGCTCACAATTGTGCATAAAAATGGTATCTTGAGCTCTTAATTTCTAATTTCAATTAGCAGATAAGTTGTATAATGTTCTCTCACAGACTTGAGGGCTTCTGGGTTTCTTTCCTCTAAGAAGCCGACATTAAGCCTATCCTTTTAGGAGGGGAAACCTTTAGGAATCATCCTACCTAATAGGTTCTTTTGGAGATGCATTCACACATTCTTCTCTGCGAGCCTGACCCAACGCACCTCACCTGCCATTCGGAAACAAAGGCTAAGGGCGGTGAAGCAGCAGGCAGGTCGACCTGTAATTCCCAAACAAAAGAGCTGGATTTCTGGATTTAAAGGACTACTCAAGATCACGAAAAAACACATAGTAAACAAGGCTGGAAAAAGAGGTTTCCAGGAGGCTGCTCCAGAAAAACTGTATTTAGCACAAACGTGCCAAGTGACAAAATCTTAGCCGGCGTGGAAGACACCCCGCCCAGTAGCTCGCCAAGACAGAGCTTAGCTGTTCGGACCCGAGACACCAAACGTTAGAGTAAAAACCACCTAATTTCTGGCTGGAGAAAGGAGTGAGGCTGGAAGGCCTCCGAGCCCTTTTTATTCCTGCCCGGCTTGGCCTGATTACCTGCTGAGAATTCCGAGGGGCTGAGCCAGCCCTAAACGCGGGGTCCCCGGAGAATCCCCGAAGGCACAGTTCAAGGGGAGGCGGGGACTAAGGAACCAGACTGCAACCCCGTTGTCGCCAATGTGGGACACCTGCCCACGAGCCACGGGGGCTTTTCCCCAGCGAAGCGAGAGCCAGGCTTGCGGCTGCCCACGGCGGCCCCTCCCCGCCCTCCGAGCGCGTTCGCACCCCGGGGCGGCCTCCGAGCCCCGCCGCGGCGGGCCCTTCCCGCGGCCCGCCTGCCCCCGCCCGAGCCGCGCCGCGCGCCCGCTGCCCACTCACCTCCAGGCGCAGGGAGGCCCCGCAGCCTCGCAGGAACTCGCGGATATTGCTCAGGCACTCGCTCTCGCTCCGGGGCTCCGGGTAAACCTGCAACACAGAGCACAGGCGCTGAGCGGCGGCGCGCAGGCCGCGGACGCGACCCACGGCAGCCCCGGCAGCTGGCCCCGGGCGAGAGGACGCAGGCCCGCGGCCCCCCGCGGCCCGGAGCGATCCCGGCCGCCCCCGACGCCCGCCCGCTCGGCGGCCGCCTCTCCTCACCCTCTTCCCTTCCTCCCGCTGCACCAATCTCAGGGCCCTACCCTCTCCAGGAAGTGGGCCGCCGTCGGAAGTGACGTCTTCAGACCGCGCCCCAGCCGCCCGGCGCGCGCCCCTCTCCGGCCTCGCCCTCCCCGCGGCAGCCGCAGCGCATCTGGCCCCGCGCTCCGTAGCGGTCGCCGCGGCCGCCTACTCCTCCTCCTCCTCCCTCCCCCGGCACCTGGTTCTCGTCCTCGGACACGGTCCACCTGGTCCACGCGCCGCCTCCTGTCCTCCTGCCACCGGAACCTTGGCCTGGGACACGGCGCACCTGGCCCCACGCATGGTGGCCTCCGCCACCGCCGCCTCCAACCCCCTCCCCCGGCACCTGGTTCTCGTCCTCGGACACGGTCCACCTGGTCCACGTGCCGCCTCCTGTCCTCCTGCCACCGGAACCTTGGCCTGGGACACGGCGCACCTGGCCCCACGCGCAGACTCCTCCTGGCACCTGGCCCTCGGCCTCAGCCCGTGGACTCCGCCAGCCCTGCCCAGCGGGTCCCAGGAGAGCTCGGCCTCCGCGGTGAGCAAACCCCGAAGGGAACCCTGTTTCTTCAGATCTTCCCTGCCACCGGCTTGCGAGAGTGGAGCTAGCATTGTATCCCAATGATTTAAAGTAAGTGGCACGCAACTTACGCATGTTGGGATAGAAGTGCAATGTTTTCCAATGCCCCTCCCCACCCCAAATACTACCATGTGCCTCATTAATGATTAGCCAGAATAGCCACTTACACGTAGGGACTGAGTCCGCTGGGGAGAAATCCTTGGCCGCCTCCCGCACAGGTGGAGAGCTTCCAGGAGGGCTCCTGCAGGCTGCCTTCTGCTTGGGTCCAGGAGAGAACTGTGCGGGCCACACGCCGCCCCTGTCAGGGGTTACTAACGGCCTCCCCAGGCAGGCAAGCTCAAGAAAACCCAGCGCAATCCCCGTAATACAGAGCAGTCAAGGGAGAAAGAAGCCGGAGACATCACAGGACCCTTTGCTATTCTAATGCATACGAAGAAGACTCAGTGTTGGGAGTTACTCTAAAGCACCATCCAGAACTTTAGCATGGGAGGACGTTCAGGTCACTTTTGTCCTTCTTCTCGGGGGAAATCACAACATTGCATTAGGCCTCACAGGAATATTTTAGTTTCATTTCAAGGAGCTTAGTTCTTTTAAAGTTTGAATCCAAGCAAAAAAAAAAAAACAAAAAACAGCGTATTGAGAAGTGTGGAGAGGACAAAAATTAGACTTTTTTCCTACAATTTAAAAATTCTTAGGAGAAATTGCCAACATATTTCCTCCAAATTGAACAGATTTTTTTCCCAGCCAACAGCTAAAACAAAACTGCTTCCTATTCCATCTGCTCTCTCTGTAAAAGAATTTTGAAGAACTATATACCAAATTCGTAGTTAAAAATCCTTCGTAATTTTAAATAGTTGCAAAGTTTTCGCTTCTAATCCCTGATGACTTCTGAAACTGCTAAACATCCTTTAAAAATGTCCAATAGGCTCCACATACAATAGAAATACAATACCCATTCAGTCTTAAAGAATTCTCAACAAGCCCTTGTTTAAAAGTCAAAAATTTTACATTCTTTTCTCCTTCAACTCATTTCCATTCTACTTCCCCCAACAAAAGTATCCTAAAGTAATACATTTTTATACTAAACACTTTTCTTGCATGAGACCCATACAAATACAGTCCATCCTCTTTTGTGGATTCTGTGCAAATTCACATACTCAATAAAATTTGTTTGTGAATGGGCGCCTGGGTGGCTCAGTGGGTTAAAGCCTCTGCCTTCAGCTCAGGTCATGATCTCAGGGTCCTGGGATCGAGGCGGGGAGCCTGCTTCCCCCCTCTCTCTGCCCGCCTCTCTGCCAGATAAATAAATAAGTAAATAGAATTTGTTTGTAACCCCAGATCAGTACTTGTGGCTCTTTCTTTACAGATGTGCAGAGCAATGAAAAATCTGAACAGCCTTTACTCACACATTCCTAACCCAACTTGAACAAGGCCATGCTCTGCCATCTTATTTCAGCCAGTAACGTAAACAGATGTCCTTTTCGTCATCTACTGGCACCACATTTTTCACATTTTTGTGCTTTTTGTTGATTTTACTGTTTTCAGTGGCCCCCGAGCATAGTGCTAAGGCACCGTCTAATGTTCCAAAGCGCAAGAAGGCTGTAATGTGCCTCACAGAGAAAATACGTGTGTTAGATGAGCTTCGTTCAGGCCTGAGTTATAGTGCTATTGGCCGTGAATTCAACGTTAATGAGTCAACAATACGGTACATCCAGAAACAGGAAGAGGACATCCGCCGATCTGTACGTGAGGCCGCTCCGGAAAGAACTAAAGTAGCATCAATTGTGCACAGTGCAGCTATGGAAAACATGGAAAAGCAGCTAAATTTGTGGATTCGGGAGATGAGAGCCAATAAGAAGAGCATACTAGACAGTGCTGTTGTGAGGCTGAAAGCCAAGGAAATTTACAGTCGTGTTACCCAGGGTCAGGAAAAGGTTAAACCCTTCTCAGCTAATGCAGGCTGGCTTGCATGTTTCAAAAGGCGATACCACATGAAAAACGTTCAACTTGCAGGCAAGGCAGGTCCTGCAGATCAGGAAGCTGCAGAAGAATTTAAAAAGTATTTGCTAAGCATTATACAAGAAAAGGGTTTATATGGAAGAGCAAGTCTTCAATGCTGATGAGACAGGCTTGTTTTATAAGAATGTTGGCTAACGGACATATATAATGCCAACAGCCCCCAAGACTCCTGGCTTTAAATCACTCAGACCATGCCACCTTGCTACTCTGTGCCAATGCCAAGGGCAACTTCATGGCAAACTCCTAATGGTACACAGAGCACAAAACCCATGAGCCCTCAGAGGGAAAAATCTAAGCCGTATGCCAGTCCACTGGAGGTGGAACAAAAAAGCGTGGATGGCATCTGAAATATTCTGGGACTGGTTCCACAACGGCTTCTTCCTGGAAACTGAACGCTATCTCCAGAGCAAGAACCTTGTCTTCAGGATTTTATTAATTTTGGATAATGCCCCAGTTTGTTGCCATGAAGAACTAGAAAATGCGCACCCCGACGTATAAGTTCTTTTCATGCCCCCACTGCCTCTGTCATCCAACCCCTCGGGGCATAGTAAAAGCTTTCAAGGTGCACTGCACCAGGGAGCTTTACAGCCAGGCTTCTGAAGCGCTCGACGCTGATGAGGACACCACAATGATGGACTACTGGAAATCCGTTAGTGTACACAACGTTACAGATATTAGCAGCACAGCCTGGGACAGCATCAAGCAGGCTACAATTAATAACTGTTGGGGAGATGTCTGGGCAGACTGCATGAAAAATTTTGAAGGTGTTACAGAAAATACAAAGAAGAGTGTCGAAACATAATGCGTATTGCACAGCAAATAAGTGGAGAGGGCTTCAGAGACATGAGCGAGAGACATGGAGGAAATTTTGGCAGGAGAACCCACCAAGAAAGACCTGGATGAGGTGGCAAAGTGTGGCACTGGTATCAGCGATGATGACGACGGTGACGAACGTCAGCCTAAGACGCAAGAATTGTCCCTCTCACCACAGCCAAAATATCGGAATGGAATTCTGCCCTGGAAAAAATTTTCTGTGATATGGAAGAGTGTGACCCTGTGCCAGAACGCAGCCTCACGTTGAGGCTCCTGTCCTCCACTGCATTTGTCCCTTACCCGGAAACACTTAAAGATGTGAGGCGAAAAGCCAAGCAGACAAGGCTAAAGGAATTTTTCAAGCCAGTTTGAGAGGGCACGTTGCTGACACCATCACCAGGTTGTGAAAGCCGACCTCCTGGAGCGGAACCACCACATCTCCCATGCCAGCCTCACTGACGCCTCCCTCTTCTGCCAAGTAAGTCATGCCCTCTGCCCTATCACAAAGTAGGCTCCACCCCGAGTTAGGCTTTTGTTAATGTCTTCACAGGATTCCAAGCGTTTTGTCTTGGTGTAATGCTTTCATGCTTGACGTCCTGTGCAGTGTGTGTGTGTGTGTGTGCTGTGAGCACACCATGTGCAACTAAACAGGAGGCGCCATCACTGCGTGGTGCTGAACCTGAGATAGCGTCTCCTTATCAAGGAACACCACAAGCAACAAATTATTGGTAAAGAACACACATTGAATAGGCTGTGTTCACACAAAAGTGCATCTAAAACAAGATCACCTGTCAACTGGTAGACAAAGCGTTGTGATCCAAGCCCAAGGAAACCAACCCTGCACTTCCCCCGGACCAGTGGCTCAGTAGTTGCCAGCTCAGCTCCCACTGTGACTGCAGCACAACTACACATCACAAAAGTCAGCTCTGCCTTTAAGATTATTAAGCTATAAGGGCGCCTGGGGTGGCTCAGTTGGTTAAGCGACTGCCTTCGGCTCAGGTCATGGTCCCGGAGTCCCGGGATCGGGTCCCACATCGGGCTCCCTGCTCGGCGGGAAGCCTGCTTCTCCCTCTCTCGCTCCCCCTGCTTGTGTTCCCTCTCTGGCTGTGTTCCTCTCTGTCAAATAAATAAAATCTTAAAAAAAAAAAAAAAGATTATTAAGCCATAAAGATGTAGTGGTTACGATTTTCCTTCCAAAGTAACACAATCGGTATGAATACACAAACGATGGGAACGATACGCTGCAGTTTTGAAAATTATCAAATGTAAAATGTAAAACTTTACCTGGAAATGTGAATCTTAATGAGATCATTAAGAAGTCTTTTTTAATTAGCTCATTTTCTCATGGACAACTGTCACTTGTTGCTAGGAAAAAACACAGGCCAGGCATTAATTCTATTCCTGTCTTGGGGATTTTTTATGCAAACACTGAGAAACCTCTTTCCTAAAAATAAGTAAATAAAAAATGGAAGGAGTTTTGTTGTTCTGTAACTTCATTTTTTGATGAATTACATTGCCAAAGTCCAGATATAATCAATCCTAAGTAAAAACTTTGAAAGAGTCATTTAACATGATTAAGGTCTCCTGCAGTCTCTCCAAAGGCAAGCACGTAGAAACCCCTGAGCTGCAAAATTCCAGACATGGAAGCCCTTTGCTTACCAACACCATGGGTGTCGGTCTGTTAGCTACACGGCTGCGAGATTTTCCATCTTGCAGCAGTGAGCCTCAGGGAGACAACAAGTAAGTGAATGATCTGCCTTTTTACGTGAAGTGGGAGAAGGGGGTGTTGGGACAGCCCCGGGAGCTTGTGGCCTTCCCTGATCTCCGTGTGTGCACGAGGGTGCATGAAGCTAGATTGTCCCATGAATGCTGTACCTCAACCCACACAGCTGTTTGGAGAACCGTAATATGAGTCACAACGCTGTAGTGAGCACCGCCTGACCGTGTAACGTACATGCTGACCTTGGACAAGTCACTTGGCCCTCTGGGTCTACACTGTTATCCTCAGTTTAAGGCTTAGCCTTTATCGCAGAGCTGCTGAGGGGTAATAAACTAATTCAGCAGTACTGGATCTATTCTCCTTGCAGATCATGTGCTAAGCACCATGACTGCAAAGAAGAGAGACAAGGGCCCCACCCTCCATGAGGCAGGGAAGAATTGCACACAACATGGCCAGTGGACAATGGAAACAGAGAAAACCATAAACACTGTGGACACGGGAGGGCTAGAGGCCTAACCAAAAAAAAAGACATGGAAGTGGAAGTGGAAGGGTGGGTGGAGACAGATGGGACTGCATTTTCAAAGGTATGTCATTTGAGAAGCCCACGGTGTTTTCAAGGATGTTGAGTCATCGGCCACTGAGGTCATGGAGGAAACTGCAGGGAGAGAACTATAAATCAGAGATGATGCAAAAGAAGACATTTCCTAGTCTCCCTGCATATCTCCATAAAGAAGCCATGAGTGACAGCACGTGAGCAAGTCATTGGGTCAATGCAGATTAAAACCCCAGGTAACGCTACACACCCACCAGAATGGATAACATGGGAAAGGTAGACACTATCAGGCACCCAATACCTGACTGGTGGGAGTGTGAAAGCATACACATGAGAAGTTAAACTTACCTAAGCCCCAACAATCCCTCCCCTAGGCATTTACCCAAGAAAGATGAAAACGTGTCCACAGAAAGCTGTGTATAAGAACGTGCACAGTGCTGCCTGGGTGGCTCAATCTGTTAGGCATCTGATTCTTGTTTTCGGCTCAAGTTGTGATCTCAAGGTTCTGAGATAGAGTCCCGTGTGGGGCTCTGCCCTGGGCACAGAGCCTGCTTAAGATTCTCTCTCTCTCTCTGTCTGCCCCCCCAAAAAAAAGAATCCCCACAGCAGCTTTACATATAACCACCAATGCCTCCACAAACTAAAGGCAAGTGCTCCTCTGCTCTCTCTTCCAATGCCCAACAACAGCCCAAGTCACCCCAAAAAAACCCTGTCCCAAATTTCCCACAGTAATTAACTCCAGGCTTTTCCATCAAGAACTCTAATCTGTCAGAGGCACGCACAATCCCAAAACCATTGTGAATCTCCTTGGAAATAGAAGCTTTGTACTCAATATTTTATAAAGGACGTGTCAGGAGTTCGAGAATTTGCAATAAACTAAATCACAGCAATATTACAGTCATACGTAAGAGACCTCCACAGCTGTCCAGTTTCCTCCTCAACTCTACCACCTCTCCATGCTGGGAACAACCAGCTAGCCACCCTCGGTCCAAGCAAAGTGTCAACTGAGGCAGCAGCTGACTTCACTGGAAGCGTTTCGCGAGTCTGAGTTTACAAAACTTTGTGGGAAAGAGCAGGCACGTGTAGCAAGACAGCTAACTGAGACAAGTTCCATGCATGGCGACAACTGAGACCAAGAGTACTGTCACAGGGTGTGTTGTCTGCTTAACCCGTTAACTGCCCAGGACTGTCAGTCCCAGAGATCCTGACAGAGTAGGTCTGCAGTAAAGTCCAGAAGTTAGGGGCACAGTGTCTCTGGAATGCCCCATCTGACTGGTTTTCCGCGACGTCTGGAACATGGATATCCTGTAACTCAGTGATTCTCAAACATAACCTTCTCAAACATCAGAACATCTAGAGTCACATCACTACGCCCTTCCAGTATTGAATCTCTACGTCTGCAGTGGAACTCAAGGCTGTGGACTTCTGGCATCCCGGGAGATGCTGAAGGTATGAGGACCATACTCAGAGACCCAGTGGCAGATGGCGACTGGACCATTCTGTTTTTCCCCCACTGAGATACCAAATTCCAAACCACAGAACAAAGGTCTCTGGGTCTCTGCCTTCAACAGCCTCATCACCACAGCTACAAAGAGCTACACTTCTACCCTGTAGCTAGACTTGCTCATGCACACCTTCTCCCCCCCCCTGCCCCCCGTTAGACATGAGCTTCCCGAGTGCAGGGACTGCCAGGCATCTTCCATTACCCAGTCAACATACACCTGCTCAGGTCACTGAACTCACTGATCTGTGAGAGGACCTTAGCAGAGCACGTCTCAGAGAACACTGGAGGCAGTTCTGTTCTTCCCTGACGAGGAAACAGGAACTGCAGAGACATGACCCACCCAAATCCTGCAGCCTACATACTACTGCACCAGCCCATTCCTGGAGGCAGACCTCTGAGGACTGCAGCCACCAGGCTCCCCTGCTGTCCCTTCTCAGGGGACCAGGTGCCACCATGATGTGCTGGAGGTACTCCCTACCCCAGCTTTGTGTTCAGAAACACCATGTGGGTCGCTGGAACTGGCCACGGCACAAGTATTTACACCACAGAAATGGGCAGACGCTACAAATCAGGGCTCTGCACCACAGGGAGCCCACCATTAAGCCTTTACCAACACAGTGTGGCTGTGCTCCTTGACCACAGACCACAGCTCCTGGCGGGAACTCCCAGCAGCTCCCGCAACCCACTTCCCCCGCCTTCTCCTCCAGGCTGAGGGAGCCCATGGCGTCCTGCGGTGCCTCTACTTCTCTTACTGGCTGTCCTCACCCCTGCCCACACTTTGTCAATACCCTCTACAGTAAACCCTTAGCCACCTCTGCCTAGGGTGCTGTTTGTTGCTGGGACCCTAACCCAGTGAATTTCCTGGTGGTACACTTAAAAGTAGAACAGTGTGCCACAGCAGTGGATGGGAAACGGTTCAGAGCAAGGATTGAGGCAATTACCATGCTCTGGATTTCCACAGCCAGAGCACCACCCACCAGATCCTTCCAAAAGGCAGCAGCTTTAATAACTGATCTACTATGGCCTCCTAGTTATACTAAGTGGGAGAAAGGAGCATGGGGAATGTAAGCATAACATGCCATCTTGCTGTAAAAAAAAAAAAAAAAAAGAAGAAGAAGAAAAGAAAAAAATATACACGGGTGCTTAGAAAAGCCTGGAATTTGTCTGGAGACACATGCCAGATACCTTTGCCAGGGGCTGCCGCCGGTAAAAGGGTGGGGGCCTGGAGGACAGGGGAAGAAGGGAAGCTTGCTTTTCACTTTATACTTTTTTGGGCCCTGGGAATTTTATACCACATAAGTATTATTAATAGATACTTTTTTTTAAAAGAAGAGGAAGGAAAACCCTCCAGTCTAGTGTTCCCCTCAGGCCAACCTGCCTTCCCCATTAAAAAACAGTCCTCAGAGAGCCCAGCTGCCAGTGGGTTGGGTCCTTGTGGAACCACCCCCCACACACATCTACACACACCATGTGAAGATGCAATGCTCCGGTTAAAATCCTGAGGTTACCTTAATTAGCACTTCATGGGTCCTGTAATTCTAATTAGCTGGTAGCCTCCATTTTACGCTAATTAGACTTCAGCTGTCTCCTGACCAAGGATTGTGCTCTTCACCAGTGCTCATTCTACAGCCAGCGATGTACAGTGTGCGAAAGTATAGGTCAATAAAGCTCGTTTGGCCATCTCCTGGGCATCACTTCCTCCAAACCCACCAGAAAACAAATAAGCATCCAGTAGAAATTAAGGACTCGGTCACCAAATATCTGATAAGTAAACCATCTCCCAAAAGTGTACAGCCTACCTAGGATAGAAGTAGCTTACTGAAAGAAAAAATTAAGCCTTTAACAAAGTACGTTTTTCTCTTGCTCTCCTTCTTCAATGTCTCCCAAATCCCAATTCTTGTATGGATGCTACAGACATCTGGGAAAAAATAAAGTGTGCCCCATTAGTATGAAACCAGCCAAAATAAAAGGCAAAAGTAAATATGAATGTACAAAATCTCCAGTTCCCAAACGACATTCACATATCCAAGACATGTGGAATGTCAAGGAGAGTATCGGCAAGAAGGCACAGCTTAAATTAACTCATGAGTCCCCTGAGGCTTGCTTCCCACAAACTCCAAAAGCACATTTTTAGACCTCAGAGATGGTGGCAACCATCCAAAATTCATGCCAATGCCAAAAATGGGTTTGAAGAAATATGAACATAAAACATTCATCAGATAACCTAGAATAAATTTCTCCACTGAAGTGGTATCTTCTTCCCTCAATAACGTCAGATCAAAACAGGCGGGTGTGTCACATGAGAGCAGCCTGGGAAAGAGCATGTGCTCTGGCCGGCTGTGATTCGGACCCCGGGGAAGCACAGGTGCAGAGGGTGGGCTGTTGTTATTTCATGTCTCATCCCTTTCTGTGAGCAGATGCCATTTTTTTATGCCTGTGAAGAATCTCTTGGTACGGGAAGGCAGAAAAGGACAAATTCATAAAACAACTCAGGCTGGGCTTTGCCATCAGAGATTTTTCTCATCTGAAGTTCTCAATGGTTCATATGAAAAAAATCTGTTTTTTCTCTCATTCTCATGCTTGTGATCTACTGAAAACAACCCATGAATTATGGCACAGCATTTTGCAAACCTGAGCCACAGCTCAGCTTTATTCTTCAGCCTCGTCTCTGTATTGTTTCTGACCCTCTGGCATCCGTTTCCTCTCTTGCTGAACACATTTCAGAGTGGTTGTCCATGGATGGAAAAGCCTATGGAGAAAGTTTGCGGTCTCTGATGCAAAGGCGCTGAATAAATCCAAGTGGGTACTTGCTGTATGTCCTTGTAATATCAGTGCAATAAGTAGGGCTGAAAACCTGCTAGGACCCTCCTCGCCCCCCTGCGCCCCTCCACGCCCCTCACCCTAAGAGTCCCTACATCTGCTCTCTGAATGGGACCACTAGTGGCAGGGCTCCGTCTCCCAGTTCTGCTCCTTGCCTCAACCTTAGCCCTACCGTGGGCCAAGACACCTCAGGCTAGAATGCCCTCCCCCACTCCTGGAGCCACTAATGGCATTCCACTGTTTAAATCTATATTCTCAGATGTCTCAGAGGGTTTTTATGTTTGCCCTGCTGTTCCCCATGCGTTTTACCTTAGCTACTTATCCTTGCTTCTGAAGTAGCCTTCTGAATGCCCCTACCCATGCACAGAGAAATCGTAGGGCCATGGTGGGAGCTACAGAGCAGTGCACTGCCTTGTGCCCTTCCCTCCCAGCTAAGGAGTCTGTCTTTCATTTTTAAACTGCTTGAGAAGCTTCATTTGAGGCAAGTGAAAGCCTCAAAGTCAGAAATCTGGACACTGACCACCTGAGAACACACTCTATTTTAATCCACATGAGAGCGTGTGGGAGGTTTGAGGCATGCAGAGACAGCCGGATGATTTTGGAAACCAGGAAGCTAAAGGGAGGCTGCATCAGAGGAAGAAACCTAACTAAAGGGATAGAAAACAGCTGAGGACCTGTGCTGGCGAACGCTTCTCCATAAATAGCGGCTGAGACCCTCCCTAGAGGGAAAGGCCAGGGAAAGGAGAGGACCACAGCCTGGAATGCTCTCAGAACTCAGCAGCCAGTTGAGAGTTTTCTGTTAACTGAATAATGAAAGGTGATAGATCATTAGTTTTCTCCTGAAACTCTTAAGTATCAGAGTATATGGGCTGCAGCTGTGAATAAGATTAGTCATGTCTGTAGGTGGGAAATACATTTTCAAAAACTCAGAAAAACTGACCTTCATTAATTAAAGATAAGGCTACCAATGTATATTCAGGAACTCTATTTCTTCCATATTACTATAACTGGAATATCTCCCTGCATATTTATAATCTGCCTGTCACATGACTCTTCTGCTCAGAACCCCCAAAATCTCCCAGTTTCCTCAGAGTAAAAGCCAAAGTCCTGTAAGAGAATGGAAGCCAGGCCACAGACCAGAAGAAAGTATTTATAAAAGACATACCATCAAGGACTCATATCCAAAATATACAAAGCACTCCTAAAACTCAACAATAAGAAAACAGACAACCCAACTTAAAAATGGGCAAAAGCCCTGAACAGACTCCTCACCAAAGAACATACAGAGATGGCAAGGAAGGATATGAAAAGATGCTTCACACCATACAACACCAGGGAACTGCAAATTAAAACACAGAGAAACCATTACACACCTATTAGAAGGGCCCAAATTCAACATGGGCAACACCACTTGCTGGTGAGAATGTGGAACCACATTCACCACTTGAGGGAACACAAAATGGCACAGATACTTTGGTGATTTCTTACCAAACTTAAAAATCTTCTTATCATAAGATGCAGAAATCTTGCTTCTTGGGTGAATCTGCTTCACTCAAGAGATGAAAACACATCCATGCAAAAACCTGAACACAAGTGTCTACAGCAGCTTATTTGCCAAAACCTGGACTTCATCAAGATGACCTTCAGTAGTGAATGTATAAATGGACTGTGGTTCCTCGGAGAGTGGGAAAGCATTCAGTGATTAAAAATGACCTGATAAGCCATAAAAGACACAGAGGAAACTTAAATGCCTATTTCTAGGGGAGAGAAGCCAATTTGAAGAGGCTACATTCTGTATGATTCCAATTCTATGGCATTCTGGAAAAGGCAAAACTACGGAGACAGTAAGATCAGTGGTTTCCAGGGGTTGGCAAAATGAAGAGAGAAAGCAGGAGAATGTTCAGGGCAATGGAACTACTCTGTATGACCCTGTAATGGTGGGCATTTGTCCAAACCCACAGAGTGTACAACAAAGTAAACCCTAATGTACAATGTGGACTTAATAATGTATCGGTATTGGTTCATCCACTGGGCTAAGTATACCACATCAATGCAAAATGTTGATAGGGGAGCATGGGGGTATATGGGAATTCTCTGTACTTTCTGCTTAGTTTTCTGGAAACCTAAACTGCTCTAGAAAATAAAGCCTCTTAATTTTTTTTAAGTCGAAATCCTTATGATGGCTGAACAGGCCTGCACAGTGTGCCCCCTTGTTCCCTCCTTGAACTCATCAGCCTGCTACTCTTCTCTGGCTCATGCCAGCCAATGCTGTTCCTGGACCTTGTGAGAAAGGCTCTTACCTCAGGACCTTTGCACAGGCTATTCCCCTTGCCTGAAACCCCATCTCCCAGACATTCACATCACTTTGCTCATATTCATGGAGGCTTTGTTCAAACGCCACTTCTCAGTAACGTCTGCCCTAGCTTATGACGCTCACCACCTGCCCCCCATCCTGCTGCTTCTCTCCAAAGCCATTATCATGGCCTTACCTGCTGTGTAATCTACCTGTGCACCAAGTATGTCCACGGAACACTTCCCCACACTCAGAAAGAGATGAGCCATATGCATTCAGACTGCCTAAATCAAATGTCAACACCTGGCAGAGCCAAGCACTCAATATACTATTTGTTCAGTAAAAGTGAAGTTGCGTGATGCTAACAGAACACCCAGGACACAAAAGAAATAACATCGATCAAATGTGAGGATCCAATACCTGAGACAGGAACCATTCTTAAAAACACTTGGAAGTGTAATTCCCGCGGGCAGCATGATAGAGAGAAATGAAAGACAATCTTGGGTTTTACTGTGAGTCTTCCCTGTAACCCTTTCTGTCATGAGGGACAGGTGCCTCTCGCCACCGCTGGATCAGCCTGGGGCCAGCTGCCAGCCCCCTTTCTCCAGGGCTGCCCACATTCAGCATCCTGGGTCCCTTTTCTCCCACGCATATCAGAGCATCAGTTAGCCGGGAGCTGCTGAGAGCCCCTCTGTGGTTTCAGCTCCCCTCTCTGTCACTAAGGAAAATCGCTGGCTCCATGTTAGGTTCCCCTACCCAGCTGGCCTGCTCCCTCAGGCCTCTCCAGGCTCCCACCGCGTGGTACTTCATGCAGCCGACAGCCACAGACCCCGCGTGGAATAGGGCTGTCTTATATTCATTCCCTGAGTGTCATAAAGGAGCCAAAACAGGCCAATGAAGTCCTCATGTGAATCTGACATTTCAGGGAGGTGGGGACAGCGGCTCCCTCCCTGGCCCTGCACACTGCAGGGATGAGGCCTCCTGCTCCCTGCTCCTGTCCTCCGTCCTGTCCCCTCCACCGAGGAGCCCGTCCAGGGAGTCTTGTTGTTCGAGTTTTCACTTCTGTAATTTCCATTTGTTAAGTCCTGTTTCTTTGCTGAGATGTCCCACTCTTTTTGCATTTGTTTCAAGAGAATCTGTCTTTGCCGTTTGAAGCCTTCTTAGGACGCTGCTTGAAACTGTCCACAACTGCCACACACTTTGCCGGAGGAGGAACAGCCACGAAGGGTCCTTCGGCGGCGGCATGGAGGAAAGGAGCTTCCCAGGAGCAGACCTGGGTGGGGGAGCTTGTCGGAAACCATCACCATTTTCTCCATATTCAATAACAAAATGACCGACTGGCTCCTTAATTGAAAAGCATAAACTGGAATGAAATCGAGGCACACGTTCTCGGTGTCAGCTGAAGGCCAGCGTGCTCAGCAGTCCCCTTCTGACCTTCAGAGAACAAGAGGTTCCAGTTGAAGGACCAGAGACGCGCCGTCCCTTAGAAGCAGCCAGGAGTCCCAGCTCGGCTGAGCCAGGCAGCTGCGTATGGACGGAGCCTCCCAGACTCCGGCCGGGCGCCACTTCCTCAGCCCCCCACCCAAGGACACAGTGGCTTCCTTTGCTCATAGCACGCTGTGTCGCAGAGAGGCCCTGCCCGGGTCCCCAAGTCTCTGTCTCTCAATCGCTTTCAGTGCTTATATCGTGTTAGCCGGAGCTCCTCCCGACCCTAACTCGAATATTTCCAGGATGTCTCCCTCAGTGCCTCAACGGGAGAAATGCATTCATCAGTTCTCATACAGACCTGTGGGCTTGCTCTCTTCACAGAGATTCTGTTTCTCTTGGTGTACAGAAGCATTTTCTAGATGCACAGAAACAGGTGAGGAATCCCATTTTTGAGATGAATTCCACTTGCCCCTTCGAAGGCAAAGAGGGATTTCTTTCAGCCTCTCTACCCGAACATTTCAAAGGCCCATAGGGAAGCAGCACAGGGTCCACTCTGTCTTGGACTGAAAAGCACTAGTTAGGAAACTCTCCAGGCATGAGGCGGTAGCCGGGGTAGGCACGCAGCCAGCGCTCACCTCCGGAAAAGCCCCCAGGTGATCACAGCGCGGTCTCCTGTCTTCTTAAAAAGCCCTGCATGCAATCTGGCTGGTCCGCATATGGTGTTGCTGGGCTGACGAGCTCAGAGGGCTGTCAGTGGTCCTCCCACGTGGTCTTCAGGACCAGCACTATCAGCAGGACCTGCGAATCTGTCAGAAACCCAAATTCGCAACACGCACCCAGACCGGCGAAATCAGAAATTCCAGGGTGGAGGCCAGCAAGCTATTTTCACAGGCCATCCAGGGAATCTGATAACCCTAAAATGTAAGACCCGCATAGCCACCTAAACCACAGGAGCGAATGACCAGACACCCCTTGTGACCTGGAGACACCCTGAAATGCACATTCTGTACCTGAAGGACAAAACTCAGTGTTGGGCGCTGACCTCCAGCTGGAAGAGAAGAAAACCAGCCCAACCAGGAACCGTCAGCCCAGAAGCTCCTCGGCGAGGGAGACCGTGTGCACACGAGTCACACCCCTTCCCTCAACAGCCCCCCACCTCCCCCTACCACCACCCCCCACCCCAGGTCCCGGGAACACTCTCCCAACAGCCTCTCAAAGATAAAGATCACAAAGAAAAAAATAACCAGTGGGGCTCCTTCTCCCACACATGGAGACAGACCTGAAAACTGCATGTTTTATTGCTTTGAATTGGAAAATTAGTGCCCAAAAGCTAGACATTGCTTGTATTTATCTTGGTTATTTAAGAACGATATTCCCACTACACAGCATTCATTTACTTTGCTCTCTCTTCCGGCATTTATTATGACAGGTAACAAATTGTGAGCAGTTTCCAAATGAGAAAGAAAAAGCACATCCCAGGAGACACGTGTATATTCCTGACCGTATAACCTCTAATACAGACAGTCCTCAACTTGAACGTGAGCGTTCTAAAAATTATATATTGACATCCCTCAAGTGCCTTAACTATATCAGATCTGGACTTCCAAAGGTCAGCTGCAAAACATACGTGGCGGAGAGCAAGTGGTTTCCAGCAGCTCCTTGTCAGACGGATGGAGGGCTGGCTGAGGCCAGACAGAGATACACCCTAAAAGGGAAACCTCTGCAACAGCCTCACCTCTGCTCGCTCACGCGACTTAAATGAATACCCGCTAAAACACATAGGAAGTGAAGGAGGAAATAGGACACCTGTCTTTCCCTAAAGCCATGGAAAGGAACACAGTGTTCTAGAATCCCTTTTCAGGCAAAAACAGCTCAAGGTCAATATCTGTTTCCCAGACTTGAAGAGAGCTTAGAGCAGCATGAGGCCCCGCTCCACCCCCTGACCAGTGGCAGGGAATCCACACACCCAGCGGCCGCCCTCACTGGCTCAGCTCTGCCCCGAACACCCCCTGCTCCCCTCTCCACCCAGAGTCCTCCCCGCCCTCACCACTCTACACAGATGCCCTGGCTCAGTGGCCGGCTCACCTGAGACAGTGCACGTGTGCCTACGGCCCAGGAATGAGTCGTGCCCATGCCCCACCCTCCCGGCACGCCACCAGAGCCCTCTGATTCTCCCTCACCCCTGCAGCCACCGGCCGTGCTCCCGCCCCGGCTTCCAGTCACCAGGCTCCCTCCTGACCTCACCACCCGCGGCCAGCTTCCTCCTTAGCAAAACCGCCTGGGATGTCCGGGGCCAAATCCCCAAGGCTGGGCTAGGAGCTCCTCACCTCTACACTTGAGTTCACACCTCTCTCTCACATGACTCCCAGATCTACATTCCAGCCCACGTCCTCTCTGAGCTCCAATGCCTCATTCACCACTGCATGCATTCCAGACCCGGGTCCCAAGCCCCAGGCTGCCTCTCACACTGGACACACCCCCATCTGTCTTGTGTGTAGCCAGCACCCAGGGACAGTGGAGGTCAGAACTGCCGTGCCCACCCTGGGTCCCCTGACAGTTCCCAAGAGCTTCGTAACCACTTCCCCTATTCTGTTTCCATGCTGTGCCTAGAGTATTGTTCTCAAAATCCACAACCGACTATGTCATACTTCCCTTTAAAATTCTGAAAAACATCAAACCCTTTAAGACCCTGTGCTGCCTGGCCCGTGCCCGTGTCGGATCCGGGCAGCACTGTGGCCACCAGGCCTTTCCCCATCCTTCCTTCTTGCAGCCCACCCGTCCATCAGCACTCAACTCAAGGACACTTCCAGAGACGAGGCTTCCCCAAGACATCCCCTGTCCCACCAGCCAAGTATAAACCAGGTTTCTCTGCTAAAACCTGTTCCTTACCCCCAGAGCAAATTCACATGACTTCTTTAACATTACTCTCCCCGTTGGACAGCCTGCAAGTCTGTGTTGGTTAATCACTGAATCTCTGGAGCCCAGCATAATCCGTGTAGCAGATTCCCAAGAAGGATTTGAGGAGAAAACAAACAAATACAGGAGCAGATGAGCTCTCTGGCAGTAAATCCCTCCCCCCCATAAAATGTAAGTACATTATTTATCTTTACACGTTAAAATTCTATACATGTCTTCTGGATTCACAGTCAGATTCAGAAGTAGGAGACTGCCAGTAGGATGAACTGAAACTCCATCACACACAACCAGAACTTAAATGCACAGAGTAAATATAGCCACATGCACTTAGTGAGCTAGAGCACACATACTGTGCTCATATTTGAAGTGTATAGTTGGACAAGTTTTGACGTGCGCCATTGTGAAACCATCACCGGAATCAAGATGAATGCCCCCTCATCCCCAAGGTCTCCTTGTGCCCCCTGAAGTGTCCCTAAGCAAACACTGATGTACCTTCCGTGACCGTATAGCTCACTGCATTTTCTAGAATGTTATGTATGTGGAATCATACAGGGAGTAATTTTTTGTCTAGCTTCTTTACCCAGTATAATTTTCATCCCTCTTCGAGTGTTCACTTTTATTGCTTAGTACTAGATAGTACGGATATACCACACTTTATCCATTCACCAGTTGAAAAACATTTGGGCTGTGTCCAGTTTGTGGCTATTAAAAATAAAGTTGCAAAAATAAATTTAAAAAAACCAAGTTGCTATGAACATTTGTGCACAAGATTTCATACAGGCATATTCCCATTTCTTTGAATCAGCTTAGAAATGGGATGCAGGGGGCGCCTGGGTGGCTCAGTTGGTTAAGCGACTGCCTTCGGCTCAGGTCATGGTCCTGGAGACCCAGGATCGAGCCCCACATCGGGCTCCCTGCTCGGCGGGAAGCCTGCTTCTCCCTCTCTCAGTCCCCCTGCTTGTGTTCCCTCTCTGGCTGTGTTTCTCTCTGTCAAATAAATAAAATCTTAAAAAAAAAAAAAAAAAGAAAAGAAAAGAAAAGAAATGGGATGCCAAAGGGGTGCCTGGGTGGCTCAGTCAGTTCAGGATACAACTCTTGATTTCAGCCCAGGTCATGATCTCAGGGTCATGAGATTGGCCCCTGCGTGGGGCTCCGTGCTCAACAGGGAATCTGCCTGAGATTCTCTCTCCATCTCCTTCTGCTCCCCCCAACTTGTGCTCTCTCTCTCTCTCAAATAAAACCTTAAACAAAAATGAAATGGCTAAGCCACTTGGTAGATCTGTCAATAGTTCAAGAAACTGACAAGCTGCTTTCCAGAGTGCTTACAGGGTTTTCCATTCCCACCGCAGTAGATGGGGGCTCCAGGGCTCCCACGTCCTCATCTACATGTGGGATGATCATCTTACATCTAACCACTCTAGCAGGTGTGTGGGGTCTCTGTCGTGCCTTCGCTGAGCCACCCAGGCGCCCCATTTATGAGAAGCTCTTTAACTACTTTAAGTTCTTTACTAGATGTCCAGCTGGTAAGGTCATCCATCTCCTCTTGAATGCGTCCTCCATGGAAACCACATTTTATCTGGGCTGTAGAACTGACCGGCATAAAAATGTTCATCCTACCCACTGTTCTCTTCTTAGTATCTAGAGAACTCACAGTGACTCTTCATATTGACCATTTGTGTCCTCTCTGCATTTTACTGATTTTCTCAAAGAACCAGATTTTGGTTCGTTGATTTTTTTCTAGCAAGTTTATTTTCTATTTCACTGATTCCCATTCTGTTCTTTATTATTCTCTTTCCTCTACTGCTGACTTAGAGTTTAATTTACCCATCTTTTTCTATATTCTTAAAGCAGACATTCCAGGGGCGCCTGAGCAGCTCAGTCATTAACCATCTGCCTTCAGCTCAGGTCATGATCCCAGAGACCTGGGATCAAGTCCCACATCGGGCTCCCTGCTCGGCGGAGAAGCCTGCTTCTCCCTCTCTCACTCCCCCTGCTTGTGTTTCCTCTCTCACTGTGTTTCTCTCTGTCAAATAAATAAATAAAATCTTTTTAAAAATTAATAAAGTAGACTTCCCATTACAGATAACAAAAGCATCATGTGTCAGGGGAGTAGCTCACTCCCAAAAATTATTTTAACAATTCGTTAACAGACACTTAAGACACACCCCATAAAATACGGTCACTATCACTTGAAGAACCAGCCTTGGAGTGCTGACGCGGCAGTTACTCAGACTGCATCTAAGCAAATGCCCCGTCGGAGGTGCGACATGTGAACTCGATCCTTCTCCGTCTGTCACCGGTTGACAAAGAGTGGAAGACACAATTCTAGTCTCTCGTCACTTACAAGTACCGTGGGAATTTCTGGAAGTTTAGCCTTTACCACAAGCCTGTCCAGAATCTGACCACATCCTATTTTAGAGAGCTTGTTTTCAAAAGAACAAAAATGCATTAACAAACAGGAAAACTGTGACCAGAAAATGTCATGTTTCCATGAGAAGAAATCTGTGACCGGCACCAGTGTTGATGGCTGCCTGCAGGAGGCCGTTCCCT
This sequence comes from Spilogale gracilis, assembly GCA_004023965.1. Lineage (NCBI taxonomy): Eukaryota > Metazoa > Chordata > Mammalia > Carnivora > Mephitidae > Spilogale > Spilogale gracilis. The sequence goes on from PITA01014298.1 coordinate 50,073, forward strand.
CAGCACCACGGAGAAGATGACAGTGAGGTCACTCCACAACTAAAGGCCGGGCTCAGATTCTCTGTGTCCTGAAGGCGTGCGGGAGCGAACTGGAGGAGACCATCAGTCCCACGCGGGTCCCCTAAAGCTCTGCCTTCTCCAGAAAAACCACTATGGTGCTCTTCCTCAACAGGACAACAAAGTCATGATCTTTCGGCATTCAACAGGCTTCTTCAGAAACTCAGTATTTCTGACAAAAGACTCCTGAATGAATCTTCTAGCTGAGATGGATGCTGAGAGGTCTCTCGTAAACGAAGGATTTCATGGGCGGGAAATAGGTGGGAATGCGTCTTCCTGGCATAGGAACCCGGCAGTGAGTCACACCGGAGTGAGGGAGCAAGGCCATCAGAGGCCAGAGTATTTACAAATAACCGAGAATGGAGTCTTTTCAAGAAGGTGTTGCTCTCAAGAATCATCCGGTACAACAAGACTGCGTGGCAAGGAACCATGCAAACCCAAAGCAGACTTGGAGCTCTGCATTCCCATTTTAGGCTGAAGCAGTTTCATATAAACCAGAAGAAACTGAAATCGCTGCACTTTGGTTCTGTATTACATACACCTTGCTCGGAGATGATATAATATTTTTGACCCCTTTTTAAAAAGCTGCTCCAAGTATAATAAAGATTCAAGCTGTGTACGAGATAGCGACCTCATCCTCCAGCCTTGGACCCATCATGTTCTGCACAGCGAACGGCCGCAAACCTCAGTGGCCGCTACGTCCTGGCACCCGTCACGTCCCATCGGCCAGAACGAGTCCAGGCCAGCTTGGGACTCGAGAAGCGAGGAAACGGGCTCCATCTCTGGATGGGGGAGCGGCCGCGTCACTCCCCACGGGGTCTGGTGACAGGAGAGGGTGAGGAGCTGGGGCCACTTCCATTTGCTTTGTGCCCGAGGAGGCTGGCCACCATGGAGGTCGACCTCCGCGCATCACTGCCCCGCAGCTGTCCCCCCGCACGGTCCGAAGACCCCACTCGTATGCACTCTAGTGTGAGCGACATGCCCCACCTGGTACAGCACACAGCAACCATATGCAACGGACTCGGGTTAGCTCATCTGTGAAATGAGGAGTTTGGGCTGGATAATGTCCCGAGAATCCCTTCACACAGAGAACTCCCAAATGCTTTCCGCTTGAGACCCAGGGTTTCTCTTATGAGCCGCCTGAAAACGTGAGCTGGAACACATACACGTGTGCACATGTGTCCGTGTCTATGCTGTGTACCCTCGCTTGCACCGAGTAGAACCCAATAAATACACAGCTTCACACATCCCATTTAAACATCCCCACCTTTCCCCCTTGGCCTTCGGAGCCCAGCACTATCCTGCAAAAACAGGCCTGAGAATGACCAGGCTGGTTCATAAAACTTTTAAAAATTCAGAGCTAAAGTTAGAAATATAAACATATCAGGACATGAATGTTCCTAACCTAACCGGGGAGAACTGATGGAGGGAAAGGTCAGAAGTCACACGCAGGGGACGCAGGGCCCAGGGCCGGCCCCAGCAGCCTCCCTCTGTGCGTGGCAGCGCTCCAGGCCCTTCCCATGCACGAACCTCTCTAAATGTGAAACCCGAGCCCTCCAGCCAGGCCCTCTGGCCCCTCTGAGCCAGCAGCTGTGTGCGCTCAGCAGCTGCACAGGACCTGACGCTAAACAGGGAGTCCTGGACGCCAAATCCGGTGGTCCCACCAGGGAGGAAGGGGCCACCAGCCCCCTAAAGCGGCAAGAATCTGCCCAGTTGTGAGAATAAGAACGTATTCTTAGATTTGAGTGGCCTTGAGGTTCAGATCCTGGCTTACGAGTCTTCCTGGCCACAGCAGGGAAAGTTTCCAGTGTCCGTTCATAAAATAATGACACCTACTGTATGCTGAGGACCTACTGTGTGCCTAGCACTGCCCGAAAACCCTCAGGTCCGCTCACTTACCGTACCCTAAAGGACCCTACTGCCCCAGGAGCCCTTTCCCTCCAGGCACATGCCCTTAATCTCTGTGTTTAGGTGGAAATTAAGACTCAGAGAAATCAGAGAAGTTGCCTCAGGTCACACAGCAAATGAATGACTGTGGGACACATACAAGGACCAGCCCCCCTTAACAGTGGCTCTGGGAGGGCCTGGTGGGTCTTGGGGGTCCCTGGCAAAGCTGAGTGCCCAGAGAGGTGCTGGCTCTTTGCCACCTTCTACTGACGATGACACACATGCGGCGATTCCAATCCGAAGGACCAGCGGCAGGCCTCCGGAGACGGGGTTAGATGCGTGCCCTTAATGCCCGTACACACACGGCATGCTGTTTCACATCTCGGCAGAGACAGACACCGCTAACCTCAAGGTCGGGAAAGCCCAGGAGCCCCGTGAGGACTGCCCGATGCCAGAGCAAGAGCTTACCAGACTCCTCAGGGGTGTCCTTCCACGTCCTGACCAGGGGGCACCCTGAGCCTGGTGCTTCCCAGGTGTGACGGAGCCCCTGTGAACCAGGTAGGAGCGTGGCTCCCATCCCGACAGCCCCTGTGCCCCCTTCCCTGGGGGCCCCCTGCTGAACGGCCATCTGTGCCCACAATTAACCCAGGACCATGTCCCGTCGCTGTGGTCACTCACGTCACGTGCCTGGTGTCCTGACCCAGTTTGTGACTCCTGCCTACACCCTCCTGACCTAGCACCCGTGAGGACACCCCGCCAGTGGTCGACGAGCGCTCTGTCCCTGCCTGGAGGTCCCGGCCCCTGCAGCAGGCCCACCTGGGTTGGACTCTTCGCCCCCTAGTGCGTTCTGGGCGACGCGGGCACGGCAGCCTGCTGGGCCTCCGTGTTCTCATCTGGGAGGCGGGGCTGACATGAGGCAGCTCAGCAGCACACCACCAGCAACGGGAGGCACACCCTGTTTCTTTAAGAGAGATGTATGCAGAGGTGAGGAGGGCAGGGCTCAAGGGAAGGAGGAAGGGAGGCCACTGCAGGCATTATTTCTATTAATAGAATGAGGTCCTGGGACAGCACCAACGCCAGCCTCTCCCAGAGGACTGTGAGGCCACTGCCCGGGACAGCAGGCCACCTTGCTCCCTGACCCCGCTCTGTGCTCCCCAAGCCCAAGTCCGACGAGCCTGAGTGAGGGTCCGGCAGGTCAGGCCAGTGGAGGGCCTGCAGGGCACTAGGACGGCTCTCGGCAAATCGTCTACCCTGAAGGCAGGTCTGTCTGCTTTACTGTGAACGAGGCAGCGAATGCAGGCAGTTTCCTTCTGCTCGAGGCCCAGAGCCTGAACCAGGAATGGCCACCGTGCAGGGCCGAGATGGGGCTCTAAGGTCCTGTGCTGCAAAAGCAGATGTGTACTATTACACTCATTGTTCTAGAAGCTTTCTTTCATTAAGAGGAATCTGATATAACGAGTAACTCAGTTTGCAAAGCTTAAAGACGTCTCCTTAAAAACACAGTCGGGACATAAGGCGTCTCTAGGTTTTCTCTGCGAGTGCTTTCCCGGGCGACCAACCAAGGTTCACAAACTGTTCCAGGGGGTGGGCTTTGGGATCTGGAGTCAGAGCAAGGCCCCCGCCAGCAGGCCCCCTGGCCATTGCTGATCTCATCCTTAGGGCGAAAGGCCCAGGAAAAGGCAGACTTGCCACAGCGGGCACTCAGAATTGCTGTCCCGCGGCCACTGACCTCACTCCCTTCCCCAGCCGGCCCCAGACGTCCCAGCCCTGATCAGAATGCAGGCTGCAAATCAATCAGGAAAAAGCCACTTTTCCTTCCACATCCTATCCGAGTTCACTGATCTCCTGCCAGGCTGCAGAAGACGGCCTAGGGCTGCCGGATGACACTCTGAGGAAGTACACACCGTACTCTAATCCACACGTCAGAAAGCCCCTCAGAGGCTGGGCCACTCCAAGACAGGTCGCCTGAAACCCCCGAATCCCTGCTCCCTTGCCACTGACCTTGTCACTT